>VWPW01032560.1:168213-386321 GCA_013389825.1 Crypturellus undulatus
GCTGCCCGCGCTGCTGCTGGCGCTGGCGCTGCGCGGCCCCGCGGCGCGGGCGCAGAACGACACGGAGCCCATCGTGCTGGAGGGCAAGTGCCTGGTGGTGTGCGACTCCAACCCGGCCACCGACGCCAAGGGCTCGTCCTCGTCGCCGCTGGGCATCTCCGTGCGGGCGGCCAACTCCAAGGTCGCCTTCTCGGCCGTGCGCAGCACCAACCACGAGCCCTCCGAGATGAGCAACAAGACGCGCATCATCTACTTCGACCAGGTGAGCGGCGCCGGGGGGCGGTTACCGTCGCGGCGGGGCCGGGGGCGCCCCCGCGGCGCGAGCCACAGGTGTCCCCGGCGCTGCCGCCCGTCCCGGCGCCCCCGCCGCGTCCCGGGGATCCCTGAAAGTTGGGGCGCGGGGCGGCGGCCGAGGAACCCCCTTGGGGAGCCGGGACCCTCCGTGTCCTCGGTGTCCCCCGTGGGGAGCAGCTCGGGCGCCCGGGGGGCGCAGTTTCCTCCAAGCCTGGGCTTGGCGCGAGGCGCGGAGCGGAGCGCGGGCAGCGCCGTCGGGGCGCGAGCGGCTCCCGTGTCCCCGCGGNCAGCGCGCGGAGGGGCAGGGGCTGCCCGGGGGGACCGCCGCTCCCGGGGCTCGCAGCCCTCCGGCGGCTCGAGCAGCCTTGGAGGAAATAATTCTAAGGGAAATAATTTTAAGGGAAAGAAAAAGGAAATCAAACTTTTCCACAAAATCCCCTGCTTCGTAGTACGCCGCTGCTCAGCTCTGGCAGCTTCGCAAGAGCACGGATGCCAGGGTGCGTTTCACGTACTAGGTTCTGCGCTAGAGCAGGTCCAAAGTAATTGAGACTGATGGTTATTTTGCTTCCTATATCATGTCGTAGTGAACGGTAAATTGTCATGACAACTGAAGCCAGATATGTCACAAAGCTTAATGCCAGCAACCTAAAATTCCCTAACTTCATGGATATTCCTTATGCTTTTCTAGGCTGTGTCTGGCATAAAGGAGCCTGAAAATGTAAATTAAAAATGAGGCACAACTAAGTGGGAAGTAAGAAAAATATAGTCATTACAGAAGATATTTAGCATGCAGAGGATGCACCTAGTTAATATGTTCCCCTCTGTTTGTTACTTGTCTCTGTTTAATCAGGTCTAAAATACTAGTGCTTTTTAAAATGAATAAAGCAACCAAGACACACAGCCAGTTCTTGTTCAGATATTCCAGGTATTTCAGTAATTCAGCCTTACTATAACCTGGTGAGCAAATTACATCATTCTTGTACATCCTTCCTCAGAGTTTGATACTTTTAGGAAGACAACATTTACTTGACCATTACTTTTTAGCTAAATCTATATGTCACTCACAGACTTTTTTAGTGACTTGATGAGATTTCAGATTTTGAATGAGAAGCAAACATACTTTCTCTTGATAGTCCCTATATATGTATATATCAGAAAATGCTTTGAGGCATAGTATAGCAGCAATGTAAGAAAGACTCCTCATTCTAGTTTATTTATAGTAAAATTGTATTGTAAATACAACTAAATGCCCAATTAATGAGAAATATTACAACTTAATTGAAGAGAACTATAAACAAAAAGCATAGATATAGATGAAAAAAATAGTTGGGTGAATGGTTTCTAAAATTAATGGTATTTTTTCATTTAGCATTGAATACCTGTACTAATTCCCATGCTATATTTTTTGTTTGTAGATCCTAGTAAATGTGGGCAATTTTTTCACATTGGAGTCTGTCTTTGTCGCACCAAGAAAAGGAATTTACAGTTTCAGCTTTCACGTAATTAAAGTCTACCAGAGCCAAACAATCCAGGTATGTTGATCAAGAATCAAAAATGTTTTACGTAAGAAATTGCTTTTTATAGAAGAAAATCTTACCTGAACACAATATTATTTAACACACTTCAAAGGAAAAATAGCTCAGCTCTTTACTGTGATCTGGTTCTATACAGTCCTTATCAGTAGAGTGAACCCATTTGAACTGAACAGGGAGAGAGGCAGGATCGTCACCTGAGATAAACTGCCAGGCTTCACTTCGCTGTACTTCACTATACCATAAAAGCTGAATATTTTGGATAATGTAAAGTATTACATAGATTGAATCATCAAAGGATAAAACATTTCTCTAAATCTCAGTTACAAACACCTTTGAAGAATCCTATTTTCTTGCAGAGTAAGCTCCCTGTCTTGAGCGTAAGAGTTTGGGGGGCACATGCCATATTTGCTTACTTTGGTATCATTTTGTGACTTGGCTGTTCAATCATGATGCCAGGTGTCTGCTGATGAAGCCTCTTTGCCATGGTCCGAGATTAGTGAAGGCAGACGATTTGCTCTGCAATAGCACAGAGATGTTACATCTCTTCAGCTGTCTTATGGGGAAGCCTTATAGCAGTTCAAGCATGTTGCATCATATCATAAACATAAACATGCTTATGTTTAACATGATAGAAAATGTGTGATCCAGCACTTTATTCTGCATTTTAATAGCAGCTGAACTGCTTAATTAAATATAAGTATGTACCACATTAGAGGAAAACTTCTAAGTTCCTGAACATTGCCCTGCTGAGCCAGCAGTAAATTCCTAAATTTCCTTAATATTTGCTTCACATCAGACTAATCTATACATCCTCCAGGACATACTGGCTTTTTAGATCTGGATCAACACTTCCCCTGTACCCACCTGTGAGACAAGTGGTTCTGTCTTACTCCTGAGTGTAGTCTTCAGTATACAGGGCTCAGATGAAATTGGTTTCTATAGGAGGAATGATCAGTCATTTCTAAGTGGCTCTAGCCCAAGCCCTCTGGCTTTGGTTGGCAGTAAAGCTTCTGAGAGAAGTACAAATGGTAGAGAAAGTTGATGTGAGACATATTCATATCTCTGGTGAAATTTACCTTCATCTTACAGTGAGAAATCTTGGTTTCATTCAGGTCAAAAAAAAGTCTCTGATGAAATACTGACCTTAATATAGTCAGACTTGATTCCTTTCACTCTCTTACATGATGAGGGTTGAAATGGCCTAGAATAATGGTATGTTGTTCATCAAAATACATATTTGCAAGAAACACATCAAGGCTTGGGACTCTGGAAACCCAGTAGAGGTGCTGGTGGCTCAGGCATCAGGACTCAAACCTGGGGCCTCGGGACTTGAAGCAGTGAATGTGACAACATGCAGCATAACCTGGACTATTTCATAGGCCAAGGCTTTAAAAAATGATGAAGAGGTTGGGTTGGCTCCATTTTGGCATTGATAACCTGAGACCATCCAGGGTATGCCTGTGATGTGGCTGCTACTGTAATAAAATAGATATGAGAGTATAAGATGGTCTGCAAGGAAACCTTGAGAGATGGTACCTAGAGAGATGGTACAGAAAGAATAATACAAACCAAAAGCAGCAATGAGGAAACTCTTGATCTCTCGATGCCTCCCCTCTCCCCGTCTCTTTCTTTTTTTTGTTGGGTGTCTTTTTTTGCATGTGTCGTAGCTCAGGTGTGTGTGTGGCGCTGGGACGGGCTGAAAGCCCTTTGCAGTGGAGCAAACAGATCAAACCGGCTCGAGTCTCAGGCACATGCAGACTTCAACATCACTAAATCACCTGTAGGCTTCCCACATAAGTGATATTACTATGCCCCTGAAACATCTGTTAGTGCCATTAAGTATCATTAAACTGAAATTGGTTCCCTGGGGACAGCTGATTAAGTGGATTTCCCAGATAAGCGAATCCCAAATAAGGGCCAGATTCTGCTGCCCCGACTTATGCTGAACAGTAATTTATTCCACTGCAACTCCCATTAAAATTAATGGGAGCATATGCAAGGCCAGAATACTCAGTATGAATAAGCATTTCATAATTCAGCTCTCTGTGACTGCATTACAGCTGCTTAAAAAAGGGAAAGAAAAGAAGAAACTAATAGTTTGTCTTTGGGGAAATGAAAACGCCGGGTTCTGACCATTCCCCTAGTCCCTACCCATCTTTATTTACATCGTGTCTCTCTGTGTGGGGTTGTTTTCCGAGCAGAGCTGTGCTGCCTTCCAAAGTATATTGTAGAAAAATGGATTCAGTAACGATACACAATGCAGGGGCTCATGGAGATGAGGGTCTGTGATAGACTAAAACTAAAGATGGGATATATATTTTGCTCTCCATGAGCAAAATCTGGCAAGCTCCCAGCATGCTGGGGGAGCTCTGAAATCTCATTAAGTGCCTATTTGGCAAACTTGGGTACCTAAGTCTCTTAATTTTTCTTTTTTTTTTCCCTAATATGTGTCTAAACAATGTGTGAAGCAAGTAAAGTGAAGCAATGCCAAGACAGGTAACTCCCTGCCCTGTATTGCCCGAGTGTCAGCATGGACAGGGCTGTCTTATCAGCAATTTAAGACACATGCAGCTGTGAAAGAAAATAAACATCATTTTTCACATCATCTGAACCCAAAACGTTGCAGTCAATGAATAGTGTCCCATGGACTTTGTAAAGCCCATGAAAACAGTAATGTACTTGTCCACCCCTAATAAATTTAATTATTAGTTTTTTAAAAGTGATAAATAATAGGACTTTAATCAGACCCCTTACACTGTGGATAATGTTCAGTGATACCAGATAATGTTTTTTAGATAATTAGAGCTTTTCAGTGTCTTTTTCTCTTGCAGGTTAATTTGATGCTAAATGGAAAACCGGTCATTTCTGCGTTTGCTGGAGACAAGGATGTCACACGTGAAGCTGCCACTAATGGAGTCCTGCTCTATCTAGACAAGGAGGATAAGGTTTACCTGAAACTGGAGAAAGGTAATCTGGTCGGTGGATGGCAATACTCTACGTTTTCTGGCTTTCTGGTCTTTCCCCTGTAAAGTCAATTTTCCTGTGACATCCATCCAGGTGTGGACTGATCATTGCCTCTGTTATCTGAAGATCATTTTGTCATCATGGGATTGATGTTTCTTTATTGGTTTTTCATGGGTGAATATGGATTCTCTTTATGGATTTTGGTCCCATCTGAACTACTCAGAAGTTTCACAGAATCTTGTGTGTTTAAATGCAACATATTTGGATTAAGACTAAAGCAGACAATAAGTATCTATGCTTAATGTTACAGTCTAAAGCTGCCTGCAAGATTTATTCAGATTTCATTTATTGGACTTACTGGATTCATGGGAGAAATGGATTTTCTTTAATTCTGAAAAGACTGGCAACCAGGTCTATAATTTAGAAGAATTTGAGTTCAGACTTCAATCAAGAGTTAGTGTGTTGCTGCCAAAGAACTATATATTGATATATTGGTTATACATGTTTTTGTTCACTGGGACTTAATTGACATGATTTCTTCCATTGTCTTGAGAAAGGTAATTATTATTGATACGTGATTGACCTCTTTAATTCTCCTTTGCGTGTAGTTTCTTGGATGCTTCACTCATATATTTATGCTCTGTCATTGATCACATGAAGTCTAGCCTACGTAAAGCTGAGGGGTCATGGCTGTGTTTTAATTGGCTATGTAACGTATTCCTATTTTCCACATGGTGTTTTCTAATAACAAGAACAGATTATAACCATTAAAAAAAGAAACACTCTTTCCAGGGTTAAAGGTGATCATTCAGGCACAGCTTTGCAAAACAGCTTTGCCCTGCAGGAAATCTCACACTTGTTCTTCAGCTTTAATTAACATGATTGATAATAACCGCTCTATTAAAAACCTAAGGGATTCCTTCCTTAGACACAACACTTTATTAGCTGGAGATGAGATCCCCTTGTTTGTAGTTATGTCTATTTTTAAAACCTTCTGTTGTATTAAAGTTATCATCTGGTTTTGCCTTAATTCCACAAATGTATATAATTTTAGATCATATGTTTAATAAATAATAAATCCAAATAGCCGGTACTTAACTTGGTGCAATATCTTTTGGGCTTTTTGTACAGATCATATGAATTCATAAATTTATTTATTATGTCATGATTACATAATAAAGATTAATATATGTTAGCTGATTTTTTGACCTTTGGAATTTGGAAGTCACTTCATGTTTTCTATTGCATGTAATTATTATATGCAAGGGTAAGCTTTGGGGATTCATGGAAGCTCCTGGGAGGCAGGCACACCGTCATCACTCACTCTGGCAGAATCCTAGAGGTAATCTGCATGAACTAGAGACAGCCCATGCATTTTAGCTGGAAACATTTAGACAGATATCCTGGATCCACTGGAGTCAGTGTTAAGAATCACATTGATTCCTAAGAATTTTGGAGGAGATTTTATGCTTTAGGTTTTGCCATCAGCATTAAACTCCAGTGCAATCAAATGAATACCAATTGAAAATGATTTTCACAGGCAGTGCTAATGAAACCTGCTTTCCTCATGCCCAGAACATACACTGACTTTGATGAAAATCTGTTTTTCATATTGTGAAGCATGCATTTCTAAGCTAGAAAATATATATTTCAGAGAAATTTTGGATGGGAGAATATTCAGCAAATTGAACCTTCTCTAAAACCCATTAGAAAAATAAAATCTCTTCTTGATTAGTATTAGGCTTGGATTTGCCCTTTTGGGTAATCTCTTGCCAACTTCACTGCATGCTAGCCAGGTGCAATGAATTATATTGCTCTGCTCCTGTAAATTGATATTTCACTCATAAAGAGCCTAAGGCACAGCTAGCTGATGCTCCCAATAAAACTGTCATGGAATCAAGGGCACAGAATTGTGCCCAAATGCCTTATTTTTTTCAGAACTAGAGCCAACACATGGGGTTATTTAAAAAAAAAAAGAATTTCAGGCGGATAGGTGGGTGTGTTTGTGCTCTGGTAGAAGAAGACAGGGGAAGAGAAGGTCAATTGCTGGACAGAGCATCATCTCTGTACAGAGCTCTGCTGTGCGGAGTACTGGAAAGGGAGGCATGGCCTGAGGGGAATGATTTACATTTTGGAAAAATATAAACAACTCTCCCATTGCAATTAATCTATATATGAGCAGCGTACCCCGCCAAAGGTGTATATGTATATATAAAATCACAATTAAAAAATAAAAGGAACTGCAGTATATTATGTATAATATTAAGAAAAATAAAGGTTATTTGTCATAGGAGTTGATTTCAGAGGGGAACATTCCTTTTTTCTAGAAAATCAGTAAAATCTGAAAGTTCACGTTATCTTTTGAGCTACATATTTGTATATATATATATATACAGACACACATAATGTGAAAGAAGTAATATTGTTTCTAAATAGAAGAAAGAAAAATGCTGCTAAAAATGTCAGTATGCTTTTGCAAATGACCAAATGTATCTGATTTCTTTAGTTTGTAAACATGTAATCTCCTATAGCTACTGTTAGCATTCAGCAAGAACACCAAAATATCTTTATACGCTGTTGATTCCTCCTTGACAAATCATTACAGATTGCATCAGTCACTAACAGTTATTTAAACTTTAACTAGAGAGCCTAGGAAGTTATTCAATTAAGGAGATACCTCTAAATTGAGAATTACTAATTATCATGCTAATGAAAGGAACAAAAGTATACAGATAAATCAGTTGAAAATAGCTTGTAATTGGACTTTAGCTGATGTTAGGAACTGACTCAACTCAAAGGTGGCATCTGGAGATGTGCAAGTGTACACCAGCTCCCTTAAGATACATTTAAACATTTTAATAAGAAAGAACTATGGTCTCCAGACTAAAGCTTGGGCTGTCTTCCAGATCCTAAGCTTATCTTCATGGTATTGTCTCACATGTCCACTACTTCGGTAGAGTTTCTCCTAGAAAAAGCAAGTGGAACAGAGCCTGGGTTAGCTGGAGCTGTGGTTGGAGTTGACCGTTCTTTCTTCTCCCTCTCTTCTCCCATTCCTTTTCCCTCTGTCCTCCCATGTTAATGTTACAGTAGTTTTCCTGTGCTGAAGCAGTAGATCAAGAGACATCTAAAAATGTCAGTGTGTATTTATAACTTTGAGTCCTTTTCTTTTTCCTTTTTTTTTAAATTATAATTAAACAAAAATGTTAAATTCTGGCAAAAGTTAACACTGATAATTCCCTTGTGACTGCTGTACTGAACAGCACTGTAAAGGTTAGAGTTGAATTTCTGATCTGGTTGAATTTGCAGATAGCCATACTGATTTTGATGAGGGACAAAACTTTGCCCTCTCTGGGCACCCGTGCTGCAGAAGGTGATGAGAATCTAGGTTCATATTCTTCAACATATATCCTCTTTACAGCCAACAGCTTTGACAGGATAGTCAAGCACTCAAGAAAGCTTTTTGGCTGTGTACAACAGAGAAAACAAGGTTTCTCAGAATAAGCATCCTATATATTGGTATCACAGGTAGGTCTGTTTACAAAAGAAATCAGCATTTTAACCTGTATTTTATCTATATTTCTAGTTTATTCCTATTTCAGTATACAAATGAGGAAGAAGGAGAACCATATTGTCCTGCTCAGGTGATTGAAGTGTCTTTGGTAAAGCCAGGAATGTGGTGGAATCCCAAGCGCATCCTGTGTACTAGGCTGCTCTTTCTTGTAGTATCCTATTTAGTAGGAAGAATTTAGGACATGTCAAATAATTCTGGAGCTGAAAGTGACATCTCATTAAAGGACTTTGGAAATTTAAACCTTTTGGGAAAAGACACTGAGGTACCTTTGAAGCAGTTTTCTCTTAAGAAAAACTGACTTTGAAGTACAGATAAGGAAAAAGTAACATTTCAAATCGATTTATCTCATACAGAATTTTATATTTGCGAGTAGTAGGCCATTTTCAAATACTATTAAATCATTTTGTGAGTATTAGTTAAACTACCTTTCCCACGTCCTTCCAGAGCAATTATTACAACCTCTATGTTAGTAATGAGTGAATGGGGAAGGAGCTCAAGAAGTGCCGTAACTAGAATGCGAATTCACACACTATCAGGGCTCTTCGCTGTTCAGTTTGCTGGATTACTCCTTTTTCTGATACGATGCATTTTTTGAGGAACGGATGTTTTCAGGATGAATGGCACAGTGCTTTATTTCCTTTTCGATATTATTTAGATTTCTGTTTCTTGAAATGTAGGTGCAGTGAAATAGGCCAGTTTTAAGCACCTTGAGAAATTCAAAATTAGGCATTAACTCTCTTTTTTTAAACCCTAGAAGAACACATCTTTAGTGCAAGTAGTATTTTTGCAAGTTGGATTTAGGGTAGTGAAGATGGATGCAAGAAGCACTATATTGCAATTGCAACAAGGAAGCTGAACTGTTAATGTGAAATATGGGCAGAAGCAGGGAAACAGATAAGATTTGTTCTACTGCTTTTGTAAGTGTTTCTGAGTTAGTAACATGCTTTACCTTAGCACTTCAGTATAGTTCCCTTTCTTATAGTAACATCAGTTTATAATATTCAGGTTTTTTGTTTTTCAAAGACAATGTTAGCAAGAAGGCTTGGGGTAAATAA
Source organism: Crypturellus undulatus (assembly GCA_013389825.1). Taxonomy (NCBI): domain Eukaryota; kingdom Metazoa; phylum Chordata; class Aves; order Tinamiformes; family Tinamidae; genus Crypturellus; species Crypturellus undulatus. The sequence goes on from VWPW01032560.1 coordinate 177,633, forward strand.
ATGAAGAGACAGAATTTATTGGTTGTCACATGCCCCAACAACATATATTTTGTATTATTGTTGTCCAGATGGAAAAGGCTTTTTTGAGAAAATGCATTGTCTTAGACACAGAGCTGAGAAGCTATTTATCTGTTGCTGGTTAGCAATGGAGGAAAAAAACTCATCCCTATTCTAGAGCACTAAGGGAAATGCATACAAAGAATAATGATAAAATCAGTCACTGTTATATAAGTGATGATGAGAATAATGGAAATGTGGCTTGAATAGTCTGTTTAGTGAAAGCTGTGATCTAAAGCGTTTGATGGGAGCAATCACTATTTTAATCTTCACAGTTTAGGGGAAGGGAAAAAAGGCTAGTTGCATCATTTTTAAAAGATTCTTTTCTTTCTTTCCTTTTTTTTTTTCTTTTTACTTTGTGGTTTAGTTAGCTAAAAAAAAAACAAACAAAAAAAGTCAAGAGTCTTGATCAGGAGCCAAGAGGGGAGGAAAATGACAGAGCTGGTTTCCATGCAACTTAACCCAAATATGTTCTTGACCTTTTGTCCAGTCTAGTGGATTTGCCTAAGTGTGTTCTGCTTATGTGCGTAACGCTTTTCTACACTGCATGATACTCACCCATTCTGTTAAGGCCACCATGCTGTAACCTGATGGTTTTCATTCCTGCTGGAAGAAACTACATGTAGAAGCATAGTGCAGAGCACTGGAGTTTGGCAAATAAAGTAGCTTTTTCTCTGTATTTACACGTGTGCCTGGATTTACTCCTACAAAGCAGGTCTCTGTCATTCCTGCATACAAATAGTCACACATTTGAAAACAAGTCAAGTGTGTGGGTATTTCTAAATTACAGCTAATACAGGAAACACTGCACGGATCTCAGCTGGAGGGAATTTAAATGCCCCTGACGAAGCAGGCAGAGCTTGAAGGTGCTGGCAGGTCACTGAAACTCCAAGGGCACAAGATCTGACTACAGAATGAGGGTCTCTATTGACCCCACAACTGGAGTTTCTTTAGAGTTTTTACATCAGAGCTGTGACAGTCAGGCGTGCCTTCAGACGTCCTAGAGGTTTTATTTTACCTCTTTTCTTTGTAAATGAAGGTCTATTTACAAGGAACATATGGGATTCTCAAACCAACGTAATCTTTAAAATGATCACTGTCTGAAAATAAATTTAAGAAAAAGGTCTTCAGAGCATGTAGCGAGGCTAAATTTCCCTTAAATTGAAGGCATGCAATTAAGTAGAAAAAACAGATTAAGATAAGGACACATCTGTGCGCTACCATATAACTAAACATAAAGGAGTTAAATCCCTTCTGGCGCCTGTCCCGTAGACCTGCCAAGCGCAGTGCAGCAGCTCGTCTTGTTGGCTGTTCCCACTGCGCGGCAGAGGAACTGCCCCGGCAGCCTCTCCCGTGGTGAGATGGCTCCTGCTGACGGGGTGAGGTTCCGCAGGAGAAAGCCGAGCTCCAGGGTCTGGGCACGTTCTGGGAAGCGCAGGGGTCAGTGCGGCTCCTTCGGAGGAACCCGACAGCCTTGACCGGCTTTGGTGATGCCCTGGCAGTAGGCTGCAAATTTTCACTTGAAACCACTCCCTAACAGGAAATGCCATTTGATGTTGATTATTATTTACAAGAAGCAGAAATGTTTTAGGAAATTGATGGCAAGAGGTAGGAAAGAGTTAATAAAATAAAACAATTGAACTTTTGAAATAAGACATTTTGACTGTTCAAAAATTATTTTTGTCATGAGAATTCTATTTGACTAAAAAAAGATGAAACTTTGGAGTATTGTTTGGAGAAATTTATTTCCAAAAATTTATTTTTTTAACATAAAAGCTTTCCAATAGGTTTTCCAACAACCTTTCCTTTCATCCCATTAATTGATTTACTAAAGCATACAAAAATGGTTGATTACAGTCTGCTGAAAAGTCTGCAAAGATTTTACAGACTGTGGCTGTGATTTCAGAATCTGCCTTTTCTTTTATCTGCTCTCCTCTTTGGGGCACAGAGGATCAAACACACATTTCCTCTACTGAGAAAACTTGCATTGCCTTATGAGCACCTGGTTTAAGGGTTTTACTAGGGACTCAAATTAGCATTCAAGCACGGGGAAACGTTCCTGAGGACCTTTGGCATTTAGGGTCAGGGCATAGCAAGACAGGATCCGGATCTCACACCATTTGGTCTCTTTTGCACCCACAACTTGGCTCTGCCTTTGGCGCTTGGTTACTACTACCCCATGGTCCTATGCTAGGGCTCAGTGCAACCCAGTGCTACAGAAACCTTTTCTGCAGAACAGCAACGAGCAAGGCTGCCCCTTCATCCCCATCTGTGCCAATCACGGTTTTACCAGGGACTATTTATGATAAAGTATGATAAATGATGGCTGAAAGGTTGGTTGGCATCTCGTGTCAAAGTGGCTTCATTTCTGGAGGGTCCAGGCTGATCTATGGTTTTGCATATAAATTGTGCACAGCTCAGCATTCCCACGTTTCACTCTAGAGCACAGAGCTGCATAGCTGAGGCTGAAAAATATTTTTGAATTATGCTCACTGAGTTCCATCTAGAAATGCAACCTCTCCTTACAGAAAAGTGCAGACTTGTAAGCCTGGAGGTGTGTTCCCTGCGGCTCTGCTGCAGCTGCAGCAGCCCATGGAATAGCGGGACTTAATGCCCAGGAGCATTCCAACACAAACTGCACCCAGTACTTCTTGCATGACTTTTGGCAGCCAAAGCACAACTGTTCTTTCCTTCTGTGTCTCCATCCACTCTTTGTGGCACTGAGAACAATGAAGAAAGTAATAAACTGTTCTAAAAGTCACTCAGCACCAGGCAGGATCGGTTCTACTTGGCAATTGCAAAAATGGAGCAGTTTGGAGCAGCTCTTTTCGTCCTCAGCATACAGGACTGCTGCCTGCAGGGGAGATTTATAGCTAGAGTCAAAACATAACCTGATGTACATGGGTAAGGACACCTCATCTCCAGTTCTTTGGAAGAAATCAGCTTTGCTTCATTTCTAGAAAGCAGAACTGTGGTCCAAATAATGAAATGGCTTTAAGAAAGATTACCTAAAACACAAGCATGTTACAGCAGTCACTGCTGCATAAGAGAAATGAATTCTGAAATGGCATCATGCATTTTGTTTTGTGGACTCTCCATATCGATTCCTACAAAAATAATAAAAGCTTCTGAAGAAAAATGAGTTCAAGATCATCTATCTTAGTTGTCTTGAATTCAATACAGGTTAAGTAAGATAGTTTAGATTTAGTCTGCTGCAAACAGTGATTCACTTGGCATGATTCAGCTGTCATGTACTTTCTGTACAGGAATTACTTAACCGAAAGAGTATGGAAGAGGGTTTTCTTTAGGTCCCTGGGAGATAGCTCAGGGCATATAACTTGGCTGAATGGTACTGTTAGAAATAGATTGTTGAGATTAAAAATCTGACTTCAAAGTTCTAATCTAAGTCCTCAATTTATATAAATTGTATTGAATACTACATACATATAAATATATGTATGCAAAAGACTGGGATTTTGAGCATAATCAGTTCTAATCTTGGCTAAGACATAGAGTTGGGCTCAGAAGGGTTTCCAGTGATGATGGCGTGCCAGCTACTAAGCATGAGCATCTTAACCTTGGATGATGTCTCAAAAACTCAGTCTGAGAGGATAAATTTTGCTGAACATATAGTCTCAAGATTTTAAGATGAAAGGCTTGTTACTAGACCTGAGTATAATATAGCAAGTACATTTTATGGAGCAAAAATATTGATTCCAAGTTTTGTTCTTTGTTCTTTGTCAGGTACAGGAACAACCCCTGATCTATAACAGCACTGGCAACACCTGCAAAATAACTTTCAAACAAAAAAAAAAGAAAAAATATTCTGCCGATTGGCAGATTCATGATAGTGCCTAAAGCTAGGGCCACCTACCCAAAACACTGAAGACTCAGGTCATAATCTCCACTTTGCCTTGAGTTTTTGTCTTCCAGACCTCAAAGGCATCCTTAGAGCATGGCTGTTTGGAGGGAGGTAAAAAAGGGGGAAATCTGCAGTGAGGTAGTTCCCATCCAGATCAACACAGCTTTCACCCCACTGCGGTATAAAATCAAGTTACTCTTGATGGTTATTAGAGGCAGAGACGTTACTTGAGGTTTTCCACTAAAGGCGAGAAAGTTGCCCCTGTCCAGTGCTATGGATAGTTGCTCATAGAAAGGAGAAGTCCTCATCTAACACATTGTTAGGGGCAGTGGAGACACAAAGCTTCAGAAGTAAATCAGTAACCATTTATGCGCTGAACTGCTGTATAATGCCAGGGCCAAGCTAGGGATACCTACAAGATTAGTCTTTCCTTTCTGTACTGTAAATCTGAGTTTAAGAGGTTCAAAAGCCTTTGCTAGGTTTTTCCTGTTCTATTCTGGAAAGCTCAGCTAAGGAATTTGGTTTTCATGATGCCCCTTAGGGCCCACACAAAGTAATAAGTCAGCATCATTTTCTAGCTGCAGTTGATAACATTTATTGCTAATTCTTTAAACCCTTCTTTAAAAGAAAACAAGTCTGCAACCTGCATTGCACCCACAGGAATAATCTTTCTTTTCCTCAGTTTGGTAATTCAATTGTGACTTGTAAACTTGTGCAGTTGTAGCAAAAAAAGTATACAGTCAACTCCAATCTATCTCGAGGAAAGCTAAAAGTGCTTACCACTACTGGTGTAGTAAATCCTGGCTGCTTTATTAAATAAATGTAGAATTTCACTCAGACGCCTTCAGGAAGAAGAGTTTTTAGAATATCTGAACAATTTAGCTCATTTTAAAGCTGAATAAAGATTGATTCAATTTGGGAGTGAGATTTAAACTGATGGCATACCAAATCCGACTTAAATTAACTTGAAAAGTATAAGCATTATTTATGTCTTTTGAATTGAGAAAGGTAAACAAAACTACTGGAGAAATTCCTGAGTATGATATTCTCTTCAGTGGTGGAAAAATAAAAATCTAAAAAAGACCCTATAACTATTTATAATTTTAAGTCAGATTTTGAATAGTCATCTCTAATAATCTTTAAATATGCAAGCAGGCCAAGATGCAGCAGACAGTTAAGCAGACATATAATGCTAAAAGTTGAAGCTGCTTCATTGACTTTAATTAACCTATTTCCATGTTTAAAGTTATGTGTCTGCTTAATTTTTTGTTGCAGTAACAGAAGAGACTTTATGGGGAAAGTTAGTGCTTTAAAAATTAATTTGATGTGCAACCAACCAGCCAGATTCCTATGGCTGTGCTCAACAGAGGACAGTGCTCAAAGATAAAATCTCCTCCCATCTTCCTGGAGTTCTAAACTCTGATCCTTCTGGGTGCTTTTAGGTACCAGACCGCACTTGGGAGAGGGACATAGTCAACATGACTCACACTGGGACTCACACAACACCTGCAGTCTTGTAGCAAAGGAAAAGATATGACAAGATAAGAAATTTATTTATAAATACATATTTTTACAAAACCTTAATGCAGGTGGGGTTTTTGCTCCCCATGCTGTAGCCACGACCTCTCCAGCTCTGCTGTCCTGGGCACCAGGGAAGGGAGAGGCTCACGTGGGAACAACCCTGGGAGGAGACTTTCTTTCTCCTGAGCACCAAGGAAGTCATGTCCAGTGCCTGTATCCTCTGGGCAGCCCCATATGGGAGCCCTCCTCTTCTCATTGCCCCCAGCAGGTTTCTTGAGACCTTTTAGTTCCTCTTCCAGTTTCTAAGAAATGTGCAAAAAGACCACTGTGTGATTTTTTTTTCTTTGCAGAGCATTTGGTCTCTTACATGTACCACAGCTAGGAGCTTTTCCTGGGATGCTCCTAAATCATTTAGGGTGCTCATGAGAAGATCTGGTTCCAAGCAATCTGAAAGAGCTGTGTTTGACCCTTGACATACGTCAAGGGAGCTGAGCTGGGGTACAGCTTGAAAAGAAACATATGTAATATCACATATGGTCATGCCAAAAAGTATCCAGAGACACAGGAGCACACGCTCTATTGGATCAGTTGTGTTCAACCTCTGGTAGATTCCTGCAGATGAACTTTTAAGATCATTTGCTGGTAGCGCATGATCCAGGTTGACTGGACTTTAAAGCCATGGGATTGTGCACATCCATCCTTCTTGCGCAGTCTGCATTTCAGATAGAGACAGGCCAGAATTTTACATTTGAATCCCTACCTAGATTTCGGAAACTTGTACCTGTTTTCTGGTATCTGATATCTGATGCATTTCACAGATTTTTTGCTCTCTCAAATAATCAAGATTGTTGCCAGTGCAGACGTACTGGCATGGAGTGGGTTACAAAATATACTGTCCTTTAATGTATTAAAAAGGCTTTCTCAAAATTCATACTCACTTTTGGAATACACAAACTCCCTTTGGCATTCTGTCTGATGTTGTCTATACGAATTGAGGAAAGTGGTTGGCATTTATCTTTGAAATGGTTAGGAAGTGGATTATTTATGTATTTATGCATCATGGTTGCTAGATGCTTATTCGTAACCAACAGATAAGGAGCCCCAGTTTAGACTTATAAATGTAAATCTGGATGAAGCTGTAGAAATGCAGAATGTGACTGTACTGCTAGGAACTGTTTTGTAAGTGAGAATAATTTATGTGACAATGAACTGCTGGGTCACTGGTCTTGATCATATCACTGCGGTCAAAATGTAGTTTGAACAGCACTTTAGGGACAATTAAGAATGACTTTCAGTACTGGTCGTGTAGCTGCACTTAAGCACTTGTAATACAAGATTTCTATGGAGAGTGGCTGGCTAATTGCATAAGTAAAAATTAGAAGTTATGTGACTACGGTGAACAGGATAAATTCCCAAATTTGTGAAATTAACTCAACAAGGGGGAAAGGAGAAGCACTGCCCTGTGGCCATTCATAGACATGAGAAGGAGTGTGTCTAATTATGATCTGCTTTTGGGAAACTGAGGACCTGATATCAAACGAGATGATTGAATCATTTTAGTTTATGGCCAGACCCTAAATTCAAATCTCTACACCTGTGCAAGTTGTCATGAACTGCTGCCTGCCCTTTACATATTGTTTTGTGTTCCAAGGCAGTATAAATATCAGCATACAAACATTTTATTTTCTGTTTGAAGCTGCAGAATTTTGGAATGGGTCACAGAGAGCGCCAGAACCAGGCAGGGCAGGGACACTGTAATTCTTTACTCCCAGCTTTCTTTCCAGTGACTATTTTATGGGAATACGACAAAATTCAACACTGCAGGGTTTTTATTAGCTCTGTGCTCATTATCGTGATTCTGTAGGCTACAGAAATGCCTGTAAGCCACATAAATACATTAATGAAGGAAGTGAGGGTCAGAGCTTAAAGCGTGTGAGACGGGGTGCAGTCATCTGCTTCAGCCCAAACGAGCACCAGGCAGGTGACCGGGAGCCACAGCAGCCGTTGGAGGGTACGAGAGCTGTGTGGAGACCAGAGGGGAGCACTCAGGATTGTCGAGCTTAATTAATTTGCAGATCCTGAGGTTTTGGGGGCTATGAAAGGAGCAAGGCTGACTGCTGAGTCTGGAAGTAAGGAAAGCTAAAGAAGGGTGTAAAAGAGGTGACAGGAACTTCCACTGTTTTTATTACAATACGACCTGAAGTACAGAAAAAAAGACAGGCAGCCCTATCCCTTGCTGCAGTGTTCTAGTCAGAGCTGATATACTTGATAGATGCTCTGTTGATCATCTCATGATCTAATGATTAGATGATCTACTCGGTGCAGGCTCTTAAAACACAGTGTGCATTCCTGAGCCAGGAAACTCCCTCCAGAAAGAGCAGTTAGTTATATTACCGAGGAAAGCATGAGGAAATGCTCTAAGATGCAATCTTGAATTTCAAATTTCTAGGGATGGGATGGATTCAGCTCACAGAGTCCTAATTCACCCCTGTGGTTTCAGTAAAAGCCATATCCAAAGTCAAAATGGGATTACTTCTAAAGAAATTGAGGGAAAAAATCATGCATATTTCATGCTAGGACTTCAGTGTGATTCATTCTTATTTCAGCCTCTGCATATTTACACTTGCTCAAAGCTTTCAAGGCGGGCTGGATAATTTGTCAGGAAATGTGTGGGATTTATCAACATCTGTTTGTACTTGAGACATTGATGTGGATGTCCATCTATGTTGTCTTGTGTGTCCCAGAGCTTTGTTGTATGTTAAATGTTAAAACTTCCTTGTGAGTATGCTGTTTAGGGGTAAAATATCTTAGATCGGTGTAGCTGAATCTCAGAGGAGTCTCAAGGGGAGTTTATGCTGTCCTATACTTGAAGCACTCTTCTCCCAAGCAAGTGCTTCCAAACTTTGTAAGTAGAAGTGCACTTTAATTTATACACTTTGTACCATGGCTGATTCTCTTTTCAGAAAGTTTCCATGCAGGAGAGGCCCATGAGCAAGCTGCAGCAATGATGCACCCATGCGCACACTGCAGCGATGCCTTGGAGAGCTGCGTGCCATTTGCACCAGCCTGACACGCACTGTCCCGCATCTCCAGATGTGCAGATCCAGGCCAAGGAAGCAGTACCCCAGGGAGCAGCAACCTGGGCAGAGGGAAAACAACCCGTGTCGTAAAGCACGAACACTACGACTGAATCAGGGATTTGGCTGCTCTCCAGGCAAACAGTTCATGTGCTTGTGCTAGCTGTTCAACGCTGCAAAGAAGTGCAAGAAACACTTGCAAATACAGAGGCTGACTCACAGAAATCCAACCTGCTGATCTGTGAACTGGGCCAGCTCTGCTTATTGCTGCTTTCTATTTGACACGGCTAAAATCTTCTTACTTGTTTTGTGAGACTTCAGCTAAAGCTCTTCATTTACCAGGACTGCAATTTCTCAAGAAGAGTGTGAGCTACATGCAACTAGGGTCTGAAATCTATATTCCAGTAGACTCCTGGCTTAACCTCCAGCAGAAATGTGCTTCCTAAACCTAGCTTGGGTGGCATGTCAGTCTTTTGGGTCATATTCTTTCTTGATGAGTACTGAAGAATCTGTGCAACAGAAGTCAAATATTAACTGTCTTGAAAACAAGGACATTGGGAAGTTTAACCTGGCATCTTCTAATAGGACATTTCCATCTAGGGTGGAGAGCACCTGTTTTAATCACATGATGAAAACAAAGTTGTCTCATGTTCTCTGGATTCTCCTGGGGTTCAGTGGGTGGCCACAGCTTAGAAGAGCTGCTTAGTTCAAGGAAATCCATTGGTAATTCTTCAGTCTCCAGCTTGAAGAAAAGTTTGAAGAAATAGTTCTGATTGTTAGCAAAGATATATCGAGTTGCTGATGAGCTCAGCATCCCCATTGCAGCCTGCTGACTGCTTCATAAAGGTCCACTTGCCACCGTCTGTTTGAGGTTCTGAATGTGCCCACAAAACACCATCTCAAATGCAGCATGGATCACCACGATGAGCTTCAGAGCATCTCCTGAGGCTGCCTTCCCAGGGATTCCCACTCGGAGAGATGGAGCAGGGAGAAGCAGGAGAAGGGAATTCTGGTCAGTTAAAAATCCTGCTTGTTTCTCTATTTGCATGAGCCCACAGCTCAGTGTCTTCACTGGGCAAAGCAAAAATGCAGTTAAGTGCATTGGTACACGTTTGATTTTAGGCAATGGAGCCCTAATAACCACTGCATGTCCGCCCATTAAACTTGAGGTTAAGGTCACTTAGGAATGACTCTATTTACTTATGTCTATAGATATTTTTCCTGTATTTGAGAGGGAGTGCCCTGTGAGTGCTGGTAAGAGCTCTGAAATGTGAGACGCCTCATGTGACAATGTGGTATAATGTTACTAGGAAAAAAACCTACTGCTAACTGGAATTGTAAAGTTGGATCATAACTGGCGTGGAGTCAGGATCTAAACAGCAAGATTAAAGGTCAAAATAAAAGACTAAAAGCAGAAAAAGAACATTTCAGGGTAAGCAGCCAAAGCCTTTTAGCCTTTTACTAATAAGAACAGCTCAAGGTTGTAGGTGGTTTCTATAAAAAGCTGGTGAAATCCAAATTCTAGAAATCTTCAAGACAATGTTTGGAAAATGCCAGCTAGCGAGAATCCAGAAATCCAGTATTTGGAAAATGTTTCTTCAGTTAAACACTAGAGTTCTCATCCATTTTCTTCCTGTCCTCACCAGTACCTGCTCATGTTAGGCTTTTGCCCCTTGATTTTGGGTTTACCCCATCTCAGTGTCTGTTATGAAGCAGTGCAGCAGCAGCAGCCCCAGCTGGCAGGGCAGACCCAGGCCTGGGTTAGGAGGCAGCTTTTTCCATGATGCAGTTTCGCCCTTCTGAACGATGTGAAGTTCGTTAACACATAAGGTCTCCCGTGAAAACCTGAGGAATCTTTTTTGCCTCGCAGGGTGCTGTAAACTAGGCCATAAGCGAGTCCATCTATGCAGCTGCCTAATGCCATTTAATTGCTTTATAAGTCAGATGAGTTGATTTAACTATGGTATAAAAGAAGGTTTTTGCTGTTATTCCTTTGCAAAGTGCCAAACCTTACTTTTTTTTTTTTTTTTTTTTTTTTTTTGAGTGTTTATTGTCTTGAAAATTCAAGTTAATAGCTCTTCTGGCAAATATGAAAGAAATCTATTTATAATGTTGTCATCTCAGTTCTTGCATACTTCAGTCTTGGAATGTGTCATCACTTTTATTCAAATGTTAACTTTTGTTGTAATTTTTCCTTATTCTACACTTAATGAAAATTTTAAGAATGTAATGAAAATATAATCCTGATGTTCAATTATGACATGAGCCAAGCAGAATTTATCCATAACAAAAATGTCAAGGCCCATATATTCCACTAGAAACTCTTATTTTTAAGCAACACAATTAATTATGCTTGAATATGCTGAAGACTTATTACTTCAGATAAAAGCATTCAGAGCATCTTCTTTATTTTGGTTTATAGAAGAAAAACAATGTAAAATAAAGATAATGGAAGTATCTTTGACAGACAGTTTGTTTTTTTCTAGGGAAATGTGTTGCTTTAAAAAAGAACCTCCTTAAACAAATTTATGAGAAACTATTATGCATAGAAAATTTTCTTTTATGTTAGGCTCGGTTATAATTTACTTTAGGCTGTGCCTTTAAATACACCATTGTACATTTACATTGGTGATCTGGATGCCATTTTAATTATCCAGTGTCAGCTTCTGTATGACTGAGAAAACTATTAAGCAGAAATTCAGTGCTAGGGTGGAATGGTGCTACTAAAATTGAAAAATAGACCTTTAGTTCTGTCAGCATTACTGGCACTACTAAATTTCCTTCCAATATAAAAGGTGTTCTGCTTAAGTATTGCTGAATGGAAGCCCATGACCATATTATGAAGATATACAAAGCTAAATCTGAGGGCTGTGCCTTCAAGAACCATACTAAGCTGGCTACTTTATTGTGGTTTGGATTTTGACACTAATTTTATTGACTGCTGTATGCATCCTCTGCAAGAAGAATAAAAATCCATTAAAATGTTACACTTAAATAAAAGCCCCCAGCAAATTGCTTGTTGCAGAGAGATGTTTGCATGAGAAAGAGGCAAGGGCATAAGAAGCTTTTTCAAACTCTTGGCATATGTTTTCTTGATAAAATGTGTAATTCTCTGCTTCTCATTGTGCATTTTAGCCATCATGTCTAGCTATAAGACACTCAAACTGATTTTTATCAGTTTGATTTAAAAACAATATATTTTTTCCAGCAGCCAGATTTAGTAATAGCTTCTTACAGAGCAGCTTTTATTTTGTGTAATCAATGATATTGATTTCCCTTTAAATATAAAGATTGCACAGTTCAACACTGGATGCAACAACAGTATTTTAAAGATGAAGTGACTGCCTGGTTTGTTAAAGTCTCCTCTTCAATAAATCACTCGTGGTTTAGCAATACTGTTTACAATGAATCCCCATAAATTAGTGGGGTTTGATTTTTAATAGTGAAAGCTTTATTAGGTGATAAAAGGAAGGGCTTGTCCGTTTTCAAGCCCCACTACATACATTCTGTGTTATTTTTCCTAATTAGCTTTTATTTCAGGAAAACAGTGCTGCATCTGCTTGATTTTGTGAGCCCCGAGTGGCCCCAGGGGCTGCAAGGGGGTGCGAGAGCTGCTCAGTGAGACCGAGGGCCTGGGAACCAAACTGGATTTGCTGCTCCTATTCCTGTCTTAAATATCTCCTCCTTCCCTCTCTTTCTGGAGGAATCATGAAGGATGAAGCTGTTGCAGTAGGGTCCTCCTTTTCTCACTTTCTTAAGTCTTTCCCATCAAAAACGTTGGAGGAAAAGGTCAAAAGCAAGCAAGCACCCCCACTAAAAGTCCCATTCTCTTACCTGTCAAGTGTTTTCATTTGAAAGGTATAAAAATATTTAAAAGCAAAAATACACTCTTAGCTTCTCCAGTTCCTCATCCTTCTTCTTTGCTTTTCAGCATTTTTTTTCAGTACAAGAAGAAAAAATTAGAACAGAAAAATGTCTTTACCTTCTCCCTGTTTTACTGTGTTATGACTTTCTCCAAAAGGATTTAAGAAATATTTGGCAGATAGTGGTGGTGCTAGGGGAATCTATTCCCCAAATAACTCCCATTTTCCAATGTAAGAAATTGAAATGACTCTATGTTTTTAATTCAGATTAGACTAGACTCAAACTGAGAGAAGAATAACTGTCTCATTATGGATTAAAATCTTTGAGAAACTTTTAGACATTTTAATGGGAAATTTTTGAATGGACTTCAAACATTAGAAAGAGTAATTGTAAAAGGAAAGTGAAGCATGTGAGCAGCTCTAGCATGAAATGTTTAAACTGGATCTTTTATCCTTCTTGTAAAGAAAGACTGATGTCTCTTAAGGATGGGTGTTTCTCAGTCCCTGCTCTTCACTGTCTCTTTCCTCTGTGCTGCTTTCACCTGACTTCAGACATCTGGGAAGCTGGTGAGGAAAACATCTTCAAGCCATTAATATTTATTAAATACAATTAATGCTTTTGCATGCTGTTTACACCTCATAGAAAAGAGTTTGCCAAAATGTGTGAAATGCTTTTATATCTTGTATCCAAAGATACCCTAAATTCATCATTCTGCATAGACAGCACCAGGAAAAAAGAAGATGCAAGAAGGGCTGCAAGGTTCTTGGATGGCACTCACTGCCATACAAAGTGCGGGTGCTCTCTGTGGAGCTTCTGGTTCTGCTTCACACACTTTCTTCCAGTCCCTTTGCTCCGTGTTGCCCTCCAGGCCCTGGAGCTGATTCCATCCTTCCGAGATTCACTAGAGAGCTGTTCGGAAGAAATGAATTCGGGAGGGGGAAATGCCAGCCCTCCTTAGGCCTTGGCTTGAGGTCATCTCCAAGAGTGGGGTTGTGAGCAAAGGCTCCAGGTTTGGTCCCTTGGGGTCTTCCTGACAGAGCAGCAGACCTGTAGGTTGAATGGCATATCCGTATCAGCACAATTAAGCATATCTCCTTTAACATTAATGTTCTGCCCAGTTGAATGAAATCAGTGAAGCTACACTGATTTATAGTGCCTGGAGACCTGCAGCATATGCCATTGTACAATCCCAGGAAAAAAAAAAAAGCAAAACACTGCAGCTCAGGAATATCTCCAGTTCATGCTCGTGTTTGTATCTTTCCACTTTGTCCCTCAGAATTATCTCTCAGCATCATCAAACTCTATTAGTATTGCTTCTATAGGACAACATCTCTGATATTTTGTAATGCAATAGAAGTCAGCTGGTCTACATTTGACATGGGAATTTTATTAAAAAAATCATTATAAAACGAATATGGTGAGATTCCAATACTCCAGTTGATGCCCTACTGAAGGCTGCTCCTGTGCCACTGAAGTCAAGGACAAAGAAAGGACATCACAAATCCCATAAGGGATTTTTTTGACAGTATCATAATGCTGGAATATGAGCAAACTCATATTTACTTTGTTGAGTGCCACAATTAGTGAAAATCAAAGTGTCTGCAGCTGCATTTTATACTGTAAATTATAAGGTAATTAACCTTAATGTACCCTACTCAGAATCTCCAGCTTTCCAACATAGCTGAGAGCATTTTTCAAATGCAACAATACATGACTGCATCACTGCTTAATTATAAATAAAACAAGCCTCTAATACAATGTGAGGGATTTGGATGGTGCTAATGGAGAGTGACGCAGGAGGAAAGGGAAAAGAGAGTGAGAGAGGATGAAATGCTTTTTCATCAGAGCAGAAGGACAAGGATTCATCTCTCAAGGATGCAAATAAAAGAACATCCAGCCAAAGGATGCTTTACTTGCACACTGATTCATGTTTTTACGCTTAGGGTCTTCCACAAGAGAATATGTTCATTCTCTTTTACAGAAAAGAGCTGTTTAGGTTTCAAAACCATAGATAATATGTAAATAAGACAGATTATCTCTAAATAGAAGTAAGACTTTTGAATTAAAAACAGATTATTAACTATTTCTGATTTTATGGCAGAAGTGGGCTCTTTACAAGAATGTCGGGGGCATGAAATGAGCACTTTCAAGAGCATTTTCACAGGTGACAACTAAGTGATTCGTTTGCAGGGCTCAGTACAGAATCCTGTGCACCAATGGACAGAGTTTGCACAAAGCACCCAGGATTTTCCAAAGCAACAGATAGTGCTAACACCTTCCTCTAAACATTTTTAAGCATACCAGTTGCACTCAATGGAAGAAAGCTGGTATTAATTCTAGTTACTGGAGTTATGGTGCATGCATTAAGTAAAGTATTATCCTGTATACATGAGGAGCTGTAGGCGAGAGAGCTTTCGCACCACTGCTGGCTGTATAAACTCAGTTCTGCTTTGAGGGGCTGCAGCTGCAAAAGTTTTTGACCATCAAAATCAGAAAGTTGAGGCAGAGCAGCTTAAAGTCATCAACTTCCCTTGCAGGGAACCTTCCCTCTCCCTGACAAGACAGAGTTTGTTGTCTAGGCTACTGTCTCTCTCTTTCCCTATATCTGGGATATCTGGAGCCCTAAAATGACTCATGATGCTACATAAGCCAGAAGGACCCGTGGCATGTGTAAAGTGCAAGTATTAACGATGAGGCTAAACGATTTGCTCTAGTTTGGGGGCAGAGGCAGAGTCCAGGAGGTCAGATTGGCCCCCTCCTTCTGTGACCCATGTACCTTATTGCAGATCTGGTCTCTCCCATTCCCAAGGAAAAGCCTCTCTCTGCTCAGCCAGTCTTGTCAAACACAAGTGTGGTACCTTTTGGCATCAGTCCTGCAGCTGCAGCTGTTAGCAAAGGTAGCCAAATCACAGCTTACTCCTCAAATAATATTAAGAAGAGGAAGGTTATCTTCACAGTGGGTGTAATTGCTGCAACATGGTATTTGTTCATAAAAATAAAAAGGAGAGAAGGAAAAAGAAAAGGGTTTCATCTACTTCTAGTAACATATTGCTGGTCATGCAGCTATTTCAAAAAACAAACATGGTCATTTTTGTATAGCCTGAAAAGGGAGGGAGGAGAAACAGGTCTGACGATATAAATGAGATATATCATTAAATTGCAGTATTAAAAATAATACTTCAAATTTCTGTGTGCATGAAAGGAGCTGAAAGGGCTATTTGTCTCTTCATGGGCACGAATAACTCCTATTGACATTAATATGATGGGTTTGATTTATGCTGAGCGTAGCTCAGAAACGGAGGTTCATTTACCCTCAGTAAAAATGTTGGGGTTTATTGGAGGAAAACGAATAAAGCAAGAGAAGTTTTACATTCTCACATGAGCCTTTGACTTCACTGCCTTTTTGGGAATGGGGTGCCCTATGAGCTCTATGGGTGAGCGAAGGGAACAAAGTCAAGGCAGAAACAGACTTTTCCTGCTGAAGCAACCAACGGGCAGTATTGTCCGCTCTCTACTCCATGCGAAACACCCAGCTCTTTGTATCTCTGGAACTGGTCCACCAAGACTGACTATTAGTATTTCACCTGGGCAGCAGTTTGCATTGCTGGGCTAAGCAGCTCCCACAGCCATGAAGCTTTGCAGCACTGAAATATTTAAACCCAGTTGTACTAGTTAAAGATCATTGACTTTTTTTTTGCTTACAAACTATGTGTGACTAAAAATGCCCACGATCAGTAGAAACGTATAATATTTTATACAAGCAGTATAAGAGGAAGCCTCCTTCATGCAAAACAAGGAGAATAGTAACCATAATAGAGAGAATCATAAAGCGAAGAAAAGCTGCAGAACTTTGAAAATAAAACACACAAACTTCTCTGGGAATAATCACAGTTTCATGTTTGCTTATAATTATAACTTAATTATAAACCCAATTTTGCAATGATTTTTTAAAGCAGGCAGCCAGCATTAAGGTACTTTATATGCAATTATCTGCTATTGAACTTCATCATTATATGGCAATTGCTACACATTTTTTTCTGTTGTTTAATCATATTTTCTGCTATTTGCACATTTCACTTGTATTATACAAACTTCGATTTAAGATAAAAGGCTCCTGTTTTACATGCCAGTTTCAAAGAAATCTTGGTTAAATAATTGATATAATAAATTTTGACAGAGAAGCTTCTCTCTTTCTTCCATGCAGACTAGCAAGAAAACTTTAGTTATTTTTGTTGTCTGTTTATTTTTCCCCGCTAATCATTTGACTTAAAAAGTTAATGCAAGCAAACCAGGGGTTGATCCCATCTGCAGGCCCTCTACTTTTCACTTAAATTCCTAACCCTAATGAGCAGAGGCAAATGAGAGCCCTCATTAAGGGCAGTGCAGAAACGGAATAAATAATCTTGGTTTCATACACTTCCCAAGTGGTGAAAATCACTAAGTGTTCTAGAGAACCAGGGCCATCGATGTTATTGGAGGATCTGTCACCCAACTTCTGCAATGGTAATAAATGGTAATAAACGTCTACCTCTCAGAGTGGACCAGGTTAACCTAGCTCGTGAGTTTAGCAACTGCTTCTCCAGGATGTGCAGATGGACGTTGCTTTGTGGGAAGCATCGCCGACGATGCTCTGCTATTGAACGTCACCAAAACAATACATAGAAAAGGTCTTCACGTTTCATTTCAGACCCTGAGGCTCTGTAAGGATAATATTCCTCCAGGAGGAAATCCATGATCTGCAGGAAAATGTAGCATGGGGATTAACCAGTGAAGACCTTGAGCTGTGTGACCAGCCCTGCTCCACAGTCGCTCCGGCTGGAGCGATGCCACGGGAGGTACCTGGGCTGCACTCTGCTATGGAGAAGCCTCCTTGAGCTTGCGTGCACTGAGCGAGGTTTGGCAAGACTCCCAGGCACTTCCTCACTTCTGTGGGAAGACCCAGTTAATGTGTGAACACAACTGTTGCCAAATCAATTATATTTGTGAGCGCGGACCGGCAGCGAAGACGGATTGGGTTTCCATGGGACTCTGTGCTCTTCAGTTTTCCTGCTCTCAGCTGTCATGCAGAGTGATATAACAGCACTGCAAAGACTAAAAGAAATTGCTTCAGCCATTAAAAAAAAAATAAGAGCACTCAGTGCTATAACAGTCATAGCTGGAAGGAGAGTTCAGGCCAGCACTAGAAAACTTATTAAATTGTTGGAGTCCACAGAGAAGATGAACTTACAAAAACTCAGTGGTTGATCTATTCTGGTATTTTTGGAGAGCAGCAGAGAGCTCATCTTTTGAAGTACCAGCAAAAAATTCAGGGTGTTTTTTTTTATAGAACCATACTTCTGCTTTGGCAAGATTTAATCCTGATGATAGCATATGCAGTTCTATTATTTTCTGAAATTCAAGAAATGAAATGCCTGCTTCTCCTGGACCCAGACAGAATACAACCTTTGACTTGCTATAATTGGGCTGGAATTGCCCCTACTATGTCCAGTTTTGGGCAAGATGGGAGGATGCAAAGAGCACTTCGGTGGTGCCCAGTGGTGGGATGAAAGACAACAGATACAACTGGAGACATAGGAAGTTCTGTCCAAATGGGGGGGAAAAACTTTACTGTGGGTGTAACACCGAGACAGGTCTCCAGAGAGGTTGTGGAGTCTCCTTCCTTGGAGATATTGAGAAGTATCTGGACATATTCCTGGGCATCGTGTACTAGGTGATGCTGCTTGAGGAGGGGTTTGGACTAGATGGTCTCCAGAGATCCCTTTCCACCTCAGCTATTCTGTGATTCTGAGAATTCCACCAGAAACTAGAGTTGCTCAAGTTCCACCAGGGAAAACAAGAGAACAAATCTTTAAGTTTTGAATTAAATACTATACATGGAATATATTTGCCTGTATAGTAATAAAATGAACTTATGAACATACTAAGCTGGGGAAGATCAGCCACAGTGAACAATATACACATCTGAGTAGTAAAACTTCCTACCCATTTTTTATATATATTTATACTTAGTCATTAATTAGTACTAAGCAATTCATAGCCACAGTGATTCAATGGCAACACTTGTAAACATAGTATATCCACTCTTGCAAATATTCTCAAAAAAAGACTATAAATAAAGAGATGAAATTTCTCCTGCAGCTTGGTCTGTGTGCGATTAACAGCTTCAGCTGAATGCAAAACATTACAAAAACTCAGCTACCAGGTATTTAACAGCTGGTAACCAGAAATACATTCCTTTTACACCTGGAAAATATATGCAGTTATTATATAGCATCAATATTCAGAAAGGCATAGCAGCATCCAAATATTCCTCACTGCCATATTAGTAAACATAGTAATGTCATTCTAGCAGCACATATAAAATATTCCTAGCTGAAATTTAGATAGGCAGGATGTAAGCGGGCAGGAGTCGATGGGTCCTTGACTTGAGTCACATCTGAAAATGGAATATGAGCAGAAATTTCTTTAACTCCTACATCTTTAGAGGCTTCTAGAAAAAAAAAAAAAGAAAAAAGTTCTGTCCTCTGTATTTTCCACTGTGAAGAGAAATGGTCTGTCCCTGTATTGATAATTTATTAATATAATTACTTTGCTGTATTATGAAGTTATGTCACCTGAATTAATGTAAACAGTGCTGCTCACATGATCCCTCCAGTCTCAGAGAAAAAGCAGGATTTGAACTCAGAAGGGAGCCAGAATGTCCTAATTAGAGAGAATGGCTGGTCTGGGGATGGGGAACATCTGCTCTCCTCTTCCTCCCGCGTTCACCCGGAGCCGTCTCTTGACTCTGACTGTCTGAATAAGTGACCTCAAAAGGTTTTTCCTTCAGCCATTTTACAAGCAGGTATTCAAATCTACAAAAGACAGGAATAGTTTTTCTTTTCTTTCTAAAGCACACAGCTGGAATCCGCTTGAGATTAAAAGATTATAGGAGATATAGGAAAAAAAGGACAGGAATCTTAAAGGTATGAACCAATATTACGTATAATGCAGACAAATCGCTCCCTGTCCATGGATAAGATAGAGAGACTGATCTCCATGAAGTTTAGCCATGAATTTCCTAGGCTGCATGTGTAATTGTTTTCCTAATCTGATTAGGCAATCCCCATGTTTGTGCATCCCAATCAGGTAATTACAACCCTAAATAACCATTTGTGCCCTTTCTCTTATCCAACCAGCATGTGCAGGTACAGTGCAAGCAAATTAAGAACACTGTTTTACATCCTAACACCATGAGATCCAACCTGTGAGTCTTTTCCTTATCTAACTTCTATGATTTCACAGTGCTGCATTTAAAGCAGGTGTTGGCCGTTTTTCACTCAGGACAGAGAACAGCAATCTCCCAATGTAAAATGAAATAATAAATCTGTCTGCTTCTTGAGGGGTATTAAAATAAATATTCATTGTAATTAATATAGCTAAAAGGAGAAGAATTCATCTGATTACTTCTTGTTCACCACTAATACTAGTAAAACTATATAGTTTGTGCGAAAAATGGAGTATTTCCATGGGAAATTCTGTGGGGAAAAACTTTCCTCGTTTTTCATTCCTTTCTTGACAGCCTCCCTCTCCTCTACTGAACGTTTTGTCAGCTTTACCCCTTTTTCCTGAACTAATTATTAATTATCCGTATGTTTTATCACCTAAGGCCTAAACTGCTAACTCACAAGAAGGACAAGAAAGTTATGGATCATGATTTGAAACCAGAATTCTTCTCCTCAAGGTAAGTCTTGCTTGGAAACATTAAAACCAACTGTTTTCAGAAAAACAAGTAGCTTTGAGAGGGAGAGCATTAGCCTGGCAAGGAGAGCACACCCTCGGCTGTGCTCCCCAGCCCTGATGATGGGACAGAGCTGCAGCCCTGCTTCCCATCCATTGTTACAGCAAAAATGGGCACTTCTTCCCAAGCAAGAGAAAATTAAGTAAAATAAAGGGAAAGAGCTTTGCAAGATGCTTCCTTCCAAGGTGTGCAAGTGCAGATCCTTCTCCAGAGTGGCAGTTCCCCCACTAACCCTCTGTGCCTTGTGAGCTCCGGGCTGTGCAACCTGCCTTACACAGGGACGAGCCGCAGGGACAACCTTGGACCAGTCCTCGCGATGCTCTGTGGCCCTGGCACCTGGCACGGATGGGGCATTTGTGGGCTTTTCAAAAAGCGAGTAGCCTGTCTGCAAAATTATTTAGGCAGATAAAGATGATGCTGTGTTTTCTGCACTCAGGAAAGATCCTGACCCACAAGTGTTAAAGTTTCAGGTACTTGGCAGACATGACGCATGGTGTGCACAGAGGGGAGTCAGGCTTCGCCTTCCCATCACCAGCCTAACACACCACAGTCTGAATTAACAGGAATCAAAGCGTCACAAGAGCTTAACACACTTCTAATTTTAACGAAGTCAGACTTTAAGGCTAGAGGAAATGAATAATGCCGTCTTTAAAGGGGTCGAGAGCTCCAGGATACAAAATGTATAAGCCACATTAGTGTTAATGGAAGTAGCGTCCATGCATCCATAGCAAAATAAACCCATTAAGTGCTGTTAACCACCGCTTAAACTTAGCAATCTATTTGAACAACAGTAGTGCTGGCAGTTCCCCTGACTACTGTGGTTTGGGATTCAAAGCCAGAAATTTCTTTTACTTTATAATGATTTCTGAAATTATGTTATGTTTTTGTAGATTAAACTCTTAGAATATATGAACTGACATAGCTGCATTAACTTTAATGGACTAGTGCCAATTTATTCCTTAAGGCAATCTGTCTCTATATAAAATTAAGAGGTATGATTAAATATAGTTAATATGGCAGCACAACCTTTTTTTCTAGATTTGTTAAAAAATCCATATTTCTTCACCATTTTCATGAAAAAAATCTTTTTTTGTTAGAAACCTTAAACTTTTCAGAAAGTTGATATCATAATTATATACAGTTTAGATAAATTGCATATATCTATATATGTAACACAATTTGGCTCAAAAACAGCTTTTATATCTTTGAAAATAGCTACCATCTTGAATGTTTTCCTTTGGACCGAAAAGTTCCTGTTGGCAATATTTGCAGCTTTCCAAAGATTAGCAGCTTTGAAATATCCAAAACGAAGCTTGTGAAGCACAGACAGAAGCCCCGCAGATCTAATGGCCATTGTACCCCAAACTGAGTTCAAAGCAGAAGCAACTCAGGTTGCTTGAGGAACAGGTACCTCAGAATTGCCTCAGCCCCAGCTCCTCCCCAAAGCCATACCCATCGTTATTCACTTATGCATTTTATAGATTCTTCTGCTCTATACCCAGGTTCCTTGCTGCAACCTGGATCACAGAGGCTAATAAGACAGGACATTCTTGAACCCACGCAACAACTTTTTAAAATACTTTTTGAGTAATTTATCAAGAACATGCACTTTTTTCCTGGTTTCTTCTCAGTTGTTGGCTGGAGTCCAAAGTGGTAGAAAGAAACAAGACATGATCCACCAGAACAGCTCACCCAGCTCAGTCTGCATCTGTCCATGCTTGAAATATCCCTATGTGCCTTTTCAAAAGAGGTAGTAGCAAAATAACTTCAGTTCCAACCCAGGTTAACTATGTTAACTATAGACTCTTTAGGGTGAAAAGGTTATACTGTAATTCATTAGTTATACCAAGCACTGCAGAAATAAAATAATTTATGTCATCAATATGAAGAACAGTGCCCAAAGAGAATAAAAACATTGGTCTTCTGAAACACTGATGACATCTGGAGGCAGCAATTGCCATTGAAGGAAATATGTTCCAGGGTAAAATATTTGATTCAGCCTCACTACAGCCTGCCAAGCTGAAAGCTAGCTCTTTCAGATGAAATATTTCTGTATTCTGTGACATGTTATCAACCTCCAGCTCCTTGAATGAGGTTCAAATCAGGCTGAGACTTTGTCAAACACAGAAAAATAAATGGAGTTGCAGGCTCAGCCTTTCTAATGCAGTGCTGGACTTGTCACTACCAGTGCTGAATGCTGCCACTTCCACTATGAGTCAAATTGTCTCAGATCTAGTCTCAGATGCTGCTTTTCTTCGAGGTCAATACACAGTCAGAATACAGCTGAGTACTTTTCAGGTACTTACTAACAGTCTTACTATGTTATCTGAGGGCAAAATACAGTCTTAATGAGCCCTTGCTTGCCTTTTTTTTTTTTCCTTTTTTTTTTTCCTCCTCTCTTTCTTTCTATCCAAAGATAAGCTAAGGTAGAAGATTTTATACTCAGAGATAGTAAATAATTTTTCAGTTCCTTTTTCTCTGGTGCTTCCCTATCCAGGGCCACCGTGGGGGCTCTGTTGCCAACAATACAAGATGAACATACTTTAGCTACGCTCACTGTTTGGAGCTCAATTTATTGCCTGTATGCCCTGTATCTTTGCTCGCCAGGGAAGTTATGACACAATTGGGAGCACTAGATTGACTGTTTTATGAGCCACCAGAATCCTAATGTGGTTCCATTCCATTGGGCTCCTAAGGAGAGAAACAGTATGAAATACCTGCTCAAATGGGGAAATGGAATCTTTTCTCTTATACACAATCCATTTAGTTCTGTATCATTTGTAGAAGATGTTTTAAAAGAATAAATATTTTTAAAGCCACAGTCAGTATTTTATTGCATCTCATAACTTATTTAATGCTTCAAATCAAATGCTTTACTCTGCTACAAGAAATATGCAGAACACTGCTGTATATCATATGTAAAAATGTCACATATTTTTCAATTCTCTCTATTAAAATGCATCTTTATTACCTACCATAATTATGAGAAATTTAGATTGGCTCATACATTTCCCAAAACACAGAAACTTACCTTTTTTTAAATAGCCCTTCAAGGTGCCTTCCTCATGGTTAAGTCTCTTATTCTAGCTTAAGACCGTCCAATGATATCAAGCACAACAGAATTTTTACGAACCTTTTGATTTTTTTTTTGTAAATGGGTTGAAAGATCAGAGCTTCCAAGGAAACTACTGATGATGGGTGGTAGTAATCACTTTTCTGGCTCACATATGAACCACCACTTAGCCTAAAAACTTTCAGCTCAACTGGGATTACATATACAGAAGACAGAAAATTCTATTAGACAGAAAGTTCTATTAGGACTGGTGACAGAGTGCAATAAGCCATGGAGAGGTATGAGTGAAGATCACATATATGAACAAAGACTTCCGAATTGTCTGAACACTTTAAGATGAAGTTCTGGCCCTGCTGAACTCAAGATTTAAACTTTTTTACCTACAGGTAAAAGATTTTGTACCTACAGGTACAAAATATTTTTTCACAGAGCAGGCATTTGTATGAAATATATATATGTATACATATGTGTGTGTGTTTTTTTTTTTTTTAAGATGATGCTTATTTTGTCAACTCCATGGGACAGTTTGAGGAGAAAAACAGAAAGAACTCCGGAACTTTTCTGGATCTCATACAAAGAAAGGTTAATAAAAATACAACACGACTTAGCTCAGAATTATACAGTAGAATAAAATAACTCCAATTGTGTTCACAAGGCCAAGAAGACAAAATATTACTTTTAGTGATGCAAATAGGAGTTCTTTTGACATGTTTAAGGAATAAGGCCCTAAATTTTTATTTTTCAATAGAAAAAAATGATCAAAAAGTCCATTTTTAAATCTCAATGATTATACCCTAAAATTACACCCTTGTCATCTGACCATTTTAGAATATTTGTGAGTTCTCACGCCAGCACTGGAACTGCAGAAGTCCTGAAACAAGAAGTTGACAGACATTTTAAATTAAGAAATATTTCAAAATGTTTCTCCTTGTCTTTGATGTTACAACACTTACACACTGTTACTCCACTAGTAGCCTTGTCCTAACTGATCAGAACAGGCACCTCTTTTGGGAGGCGTAGGAGACAAAACAACGCTACAGTTGTTAAATGTAAATGATGTAAATAACATCACTGAGTCGAGAAAGCAGAGAGCTAATGCTAGTATTTTATCATTTTGGCTGGACTTCGATATCCTCATACTGCCTGGGGTAGTTTTAAGAGGTGGAATGTGTTTTTTGGTGCCTCACCTACCTGCTCTTGTGGCCAGATGCCCCAGAGGGGCAGTCCCCAAACCAGATCCAAGGGTGGGTTGGCAAGAGCAGGGCCACAGGACATGGGTCGGGAAATGTCTTTCTGCAGGATGTCTGCCAGAGACCGAAGAGACAAAACCTGCAGGATTCACAAACACTGAAGAGAACAAGGGACCAAGCTCTGACAATTTAGTAGATCCTTAATTACTTAATTACTAGTTAATTAATTCAGTCCACCTGAAATTGAGGTGGTATAGGTTTAATTATTTTCTTTCTGACATCAAACTGTACTCTGTTGGATTCTTCCACTTTGCATTTCTAACTCATAGCATTTAGTTTAACAGAGGCAAAAGTTATGTTTAAGCAGATCAGCTATAGCTCTGACTTCCTCTTTTCATTTTTTCAGGTACAAAGAAAAATGTTGCTAATCAACAAGAAATGCAATTCTGACTCTGTGAAAACTGCCGTTTGCAATTCCAGGCAATTATAACATGTCTAATGAAATGTTTGTGCTCCTGTGGTACTGTTGAAAAGCTGGTATTTTTCAAATTACACACTAGATACAAATAGTGTATTTAGGAGCCTTTCCCCAGTACCTTGAGATGGGTTTTTTATACCTTTATCCCTGCTGAATAGGTGTTTTTTTTCCAGGTGCAAAGCTATTGACTTCAGAGCTGCTATTTGCAGTACCAAGTTTTGAAACTCAAAACTGTAAATACTTTCCCCTCTTGGTTTCCGTTGGTTATTAGGCAGAACCAAGAAAGAGCCCAGGATCTTAAAACCCAGAACTGTATCCAGAGCTTCTTCAGCTTCTGCTTTTTCTAATTCAGAAAGTATTTCAGTCAGCAAAAAGTATATATTTTTTTCCACTTTTCTAAAGTCAGGATGAAAGTTTTCATACTGGCCTAGAAATTAAACTTTGTTATGATTCAGTAGGTATCAGAAAGTGGTTTCTGGTCGGTTTTGAGTGTGCTGAGTGAAGTAGGGCAGCTCACAGCACCAGCACGGATAACACAAGGGTTGGTAGGAAGCAGGAGAAAGCAGCACTCACTGTGCTCTGACACAGAGAAGACGGGACCAAACCTCCTCCTGCTTTGCCCACAGCAAAGTCCAATCAGGTCTGAAACTGAGGGACCAAAAGCTGACGTGATTTTCTTCCTCCAAAATATTCTATTCAAAAAAAACTCACCTCCAATAGGATTCATTTTTTAATTTATTCTTTCACTGATTTATGAATCTGGTATGTTGAAGTAAATGCCTGGTTCCTTACACTGACTGGGCTGGTAGGGTAGAGGTTTTAGAACAGACCAGCATTTCCACAGGTAACGGGAGCGATGTGTTGCGCAGTGAGCCTGGGAATGGCATAGGAGAGTCCAAAATGGGGCCAGGAGCTCAGCTCTCATACTCAAAATCTTAGGTCACTGTGATTTAACACCTTACTGGGAATATATCTCATGCAGGCAGTGGCTATATGGAATATGATTGGAGGAAGAAACCCACCTATTTAATATATAAAGGTTTGTAAATGGGCAAGAGGGCAGGCAGGCAAATGGGCACCACTGTAGACCTGTAATATACTGTGTCCTTGACACTACCCAAAATGTTATTTGAATTTTATAGCTGAAAACTTCGTATTTCACAGAAATGGGTATGCAAGTGCTACTGATTTCTACGTTAAAGCTTCAGAAGTGCAATACAGACCTAGTTGGGGTGCAAAGCTATGTTTTTTTTTTCTCCCACTATATAAAAAGCGATATTGGATTTCAGAATATCCTTTCAATTAAAGAAATATTTGGATATAACCTAGAATCTTATTATGTAATTCAAGACTCAGTAATCCTCCTAAGTTTTTTTTTTTCTGAGTTCTTCCAAAAATTGTTTTAGTCTCTTTTCTTATATTTTTAATTTTCAGTTCTATTCATTTTTACTGTGATTAAGCTCTGAAAAGCCTTTCTTCATATCATATTCAGATTGATAATTAGTTTGAAGGTATGCGTCAGTCTACAATAGCTTTTGTTATCGTACAGTTTTTATAAAAATAATTAAAATACTGCTACCCTCTCACTCCTGAGAAGCCGGTAATCCAGCTTCTGAAGGTAGCAGGGAACGCAGTGTGAGTTCTGATCATTCTTGCTTTTGACTCCAAAGGGAAAAGATGTCAATATAAATATCTGTTTACAAAGAGACTCGTGTTTAATTGAAAACACTGTAGTTGTATTAAATCAATCTATGGCAGTTAATACTAGCTTCTTTTTTTACTAACATTTCACATGTTGCAGGTCATAAACTAACGATCCAACCAGATTAGTTTTCTCCCGGAGTACTAGTTAGTGTCAGTTTATCTGATCTTCCCCTAGGCAATCTGGTCACCTCCTAACATATCTCCATATGGAGATATGGAGACTGTGACAGGACAGCTAATCTTGTTAGTTCACCAGTTTCACAGATATTGGTTCTTTCATAGGGAGTTAACAATCTTCCTAGGCCACTCCAGGAGACTCTTACTAAGGGAGGTGGTGAAGATGTCCAGGTCAGCGTAAACAGGTTAGCATGAGCGGTCATTCAGGAGGGTTAATAAATGTAGACAGTGCCTATCACATTGTAAATGCCTTTCTGTCTGGAACATGTTTTTAATTAACTCTTTCATTAAGTGGAATGCAGACATGTAACAAGTGGATTTGATATCTTCTTCATAGAAAGTACTAATACTGAACCAGAAGGTAGAACAGAAGTATCTAGAAGGATTACTGAGTTTTTATCTTGCAGTCTACCAATAGTCACAAACAGGTGTCCTCAGAAAAAAGAGAGTGAAAGAAACTTGGAAAAAAAATACAGAATGGAAAGTGAAATTACATCCCCCTGTAAGGGGAGGAAAGAAAAGTAGGAAGGTTTTTCCCTCCTCCAGCTGGAACATCAGGAAGCGGCTCATTATTCTGTTTCATTAGACAAAAAAAAAACAGCAAAAGAAGCACAACATAATTAAAATTTCTCCTAGTAAACTTCAAGAAAGATCCTAATGAACAAGGGAATAAGATTGAAAAATATACTGTGACCTTGAACATGCATTTTATGAGAGACAGGCTCACCTCATTCATACTGGCTTGTTTAGATTCTCTAGTGTCTAATAAGATGTGAACTCCCATTGCCGCTTTTCTCACTTGCTCTTTTACCTGAGGAAACTGAAATTAAACAATGGAAATTCTTAGAAGGAAACACAGAAGGACAGATGCACATGTATAAATCTTCTACCCACTCCTAGCATGAAGATTTCCTTAGAGAACCAGACTAAACATGAGAGAAAAATATTTTTAAGAAAACTGCCAGTGTGCATATGCTCTCCAAGCAACTGATGCCTTGAATACAAAATGGACGAGTACATCAAAAACCAAAGGACTCCTTAGATATCTGAAGGCATAGCGTACGGTAGAGGAATTTGTAATACTTACCCAGCTTAATACAGCATTCAAACATTTTTGGCAAATTCTGCAAATTTCTGACATAAAAGCCATTGAGAGCAGAACAGTACTTTAGAAAATGTCATCAGCAAAAAATATCTACGCCACTTTTTATTGAGCTACTCTGTGCTAATCTGTTTTAGACCCTGGTCTCAAATCCTGTAGCCAGAGCCTTTTTTTGTTGTTGCTGAGAGCAGCCTGGTCTGGCGTGGCAGGTGCAGAGGTGCCTTTCGCACACTCAGCCACAGCCTGAGTCTCTGCCAGCACCTAACACAGGTCCTGCTGAGACTGTATTCCAGAAAAACTGCTTCTGAAGCTGGACAGTTTCTCTTCCACAGCTCACAGAGATGCTTAGGGCTCATCTGCTTGACTTGTCAGCACTAGATACTTCTAGTTGTGCACTCACCTGGAGTTTCCTAAGGATCAGTGGAGGCTGATTGACCATCTGGCCCAAGATCGGCTCTACAAGGAATGGACTTGATAATATTACTCCACTGCCCTCTCATCCCCTCTTTTGATACATGTGCATTTTTTCAGGGAAAGGGGTTTTCAAGCCTACAGGCACATTTGGCAGGGGATGTGAAGCCTCCTCACTGCAGTGCCGGCTGCAAGTTAAATGAAGATCACAGAATCCATTCAAAGAGACAAGGACTGTCCCTGAGGTTGGCTTAGATAAAAAAGGCAAGAGTTGACACTTCTGTAAGGCTTAATAACTTAATCTGGGAAGTCCTGGTGAAAAAGTTTGTGGTGTTACCTTTTCTGATCAGGGCTGGATGATCATAGGGTTATTGGAGAGGTGTGACAGAAATGTGCCTCCTCTTTCTTCCCTAATGGCCCTTTTGCCATCTACACGACACTGGGAAAACCATGGAGGACAGGACCTTTGTGCAGCCCTGAGGCTTAAAATCTGTGCTGCTGCATAGAGATCAGATAGCTTGGCAAGCAGACAGAGCTACCAACCCAATAACTCACTTGCAGCGAATATACTAGACTTTACTAAAAGATTCACAGAAACAGTTAAACAGTTTCACAATTTAATGCATGGATTTGAGGCATTCTAAGTAGTCAATAAACGGAATTTTTTTTTAAGGTGTCAGCCCAGGGGAGTAATTTTGTAAATAAATGTAAAAAAGACCTTTAGCTTCTATCAGATTAAACTAAAGTGTGACACCAGACATTTTTTGAATAAGCCAAAAACGCCAACTGTGACACAGTTTGACTACTTGTAATTACTTAAGCTATTTTGCAAAATCTGAGATTCATTCTTGTTACAAGGATGATATCTTTTAAGAAACAAAAAAAAAAGGAAAAAGGAAGGGTTTTTCTGGATGCAGTAGTCCTCAAGTACTGTTTGTTAAGCACTGAACAAATACTCTAAACTTGAATCAACTAGGCAAGAACAAACATTCCTAAATGATGGTACCTTTGGTAAAATGAATCTCCCATCCTAACTTTATTAAAATATTTTTATCATAAACTCTTATTATTATTAGCATCTTTAAAATTTCATTTCCATGTTAACATCTATTCTATTTGGAAGAGCATGATGTATTGCTAAGACCTGTGTGCAGCTCCAGGGTTCCCTTGCTGTGCAGCATGAGATGTGGTAGTAGACACGGGCCACAGAGTCTGCATCTAATTAGAGTCTACATCTGCTATGTGCTTGCTTGCTTGCTTGCTTGCTGCAAACATTTAGTTTAAAAATGGTTATAATTAATGAAGTGTTCTGGACATGTGATTTGCAGCCCAACTCAAAGCAACTGTGCATAAAAGCTGGTTATTTCAATTTTTGTCATATTTAGTGCTTAGCTTGAGATAGACAGTATGTCAGTGCATTTATTTATCCAAGATGTATGTCAGCCCCTTGGGCAGGGATGATTGACCTGCAAGTTCCTCCGCTGGGCAAGAACTGAACCGACACTTGCTCTGCAGTGTGTGATGTTGCTGCCCCAGAGGCTGGTGGGCGTTCTGGGCTCCTGAGGACAAACTGAAATAAAAGTGCTAATATTAAATATCAGCTCACATTCAGTGTTCTCTTTTCTGTAGACTTTGAAGGGTTTAGGTCTAATCAAGTAAAACTAATATGTTAAAATGATCCTTCAGGTGTAGTCAGTGTCTCATTCCTTGAGATTTTATGCAAGAAAAGGGGGTAGAAAAATGAAGATGGCCAGGAATTTTCAGTCAGAATGGTGACTTAAAAGAAGCAACATTTTTTTGTGTGAGAAAATATAACTTTTATCAAAAAAGTTCAATGCATCTGGCATCTGTCTCTCTTCCAGAAAGAAAGCAGCCAAAATGTCCAATTTAAGGCTCCTGAAACTTATGTCTGTTTTGTTTCCATTTCCTGGAAAACTGGAGAGAATTTTGTTTGTTTGGGACGGCACTGCTGTATGTTTTGTTGTTGTGGCTGGTTGTTTTCAATCCCACATTAAAAATGAGATAAAAACTATGTTTTCTGGACATCACTACCAGCTGACTTTCTTATGTGTCTTATTTATTTTCTTATCCTATATTCTTTCTTTTATTGCCAATATACACACTTCCATTACTGCTGAATACAAACTAAATGAAAATCTGTGGCCCATTGTGCGTTCCCTTTTCATTGCCTAGGAAACCATGAAAGATTAGCAAGGCAAACTTGTGGAGACACATAATATCCATCATCTGTATGGCTGTATGAAAACGTATCGCAGATAGTAATACCGCTAGGACATTCGACAGCAGATTTTCCTGCCTAAGGCACAAGCATGTCCTTTGAGAAACAGCAAAACAGAAAAAAAATCAGGGGAAAAGGGCCTTGGATTTGGTCTCGATTCCCAGTCCTGCTCCAGCTGTGTTGCAGGGGCAGGGCTCTGCATCACCCCATACATGATCTCCTTCCCCAGCTTTTATTTATTGATCTTCACTTGTAAACACTGTCTCTTGTTTCAGATCTGTTTTTTTGTTATACCTGCCAGCAAGCTGTCCCAGAATAGCACTTTCCTGGTCACCTCAGCTCACTGAAACATGCCACGGGAGCCATAAAAAATCTCATAAGTTGCAATATCTTCTGTCCTAAGTACAGGAATGTGTTACAACTACCACAGATGCCTAGGGCAATGAATCCTGAGCTTTTAGCAGCTCCTACTGTATTGATGCCTTATATTCCCTTTTTGCAAGCCAAATATTTGATGGAATTACAGTTCTGGCATCATGAAAGGGAATGGTTATCTGCTACTTTTTCAGTGTTTCCCAGCCTGGGGCATCTGTCATTGCAGATGACAGCAGCAGCACAAAGCATTCTTATCCTGGTAACCTGAAGTGTTTTGGATCGCAGACACATTACAGATTTACATTTATACTTTGTTGGTACCCTGGATGAAAAGAACTGCAAACTCATCATTATAAAGAGAGATGCAAATCCCCTTTTTGTTTTCAAAGAAACCATTTAATTGTCTATTTTTCATCCTCATATTTTCCCCAGCAGTTTCATTAGCTGATATGACAAAATGCCAACTCATCTCATATTTAAATAAAGAACCAATTTGAAATAATATATCTTTACTTTGGGAGCAAATTCATCCGTTATTATTCTATGAAGAATATCAGAAAGAACCCAAGCCCTTTTCTTCTATTTGCACTGTATTGTAGAAACACAGGCAAGGTTGACTGAAATTATGTATTTTCTGTAGTTTTAAAAAAAAAGAAACGATTTGGTGGGGTTTCTTTGTTTTGTTCTGTATTTTCTGCAACTGTCAATGTTATAAAACAAGCAGTGATCAGAAGATGTTTGGAGAACACTACAGAGAACACTACAAAATGTAGGAGCTAAACTTACACCAAGTGCCTAAGCCTCTTGACTGCTTCAATGATCTGCTTGAAAAGTCGATATATCTTAAAAATTAAATTCTGAGCCTCAATCCCCTAGAGCTTGTAGGAAAACATCTCCTCATAGTTTGACTCTACAGCCAAAGAAACCTTCTCAGAGCTCCTACATACCACAATAGGCAGGGCATAATCTTTCCTTTCCAAATAGCAATTTTGGATCAGCCAACATTTCTGTCTCTTCTCCTATACAGCAATATTACTATATAAACTGATCCAGCATCTAAAATAACTTGGTCTTCACACCAGCACTGCCGTTTGTCCGAGCAACTGATTGCAACAGCAAACAGTTCCACTTGCTGCCTCCACACGACGGGATAGTTAGTGTTTGGGCTTCAAAACAGATGTTGCCGTCTGGTTCTCCACCAGTGCAAGAAGTAAGTGAACCCACTCCATCCCCAGGGGAGCCAGCCGCTCACAGCAGCTGCTTACACATTCTCTGCTTTTTCCCAGCCTCTTTCCCTGTGTATTCTTCTTCCAGAAAAAATTCTTCTTTCTTCTCCTAAAGAATCGGTCAGAAGCCCTGCTGTGGTTTTGAGAGGTTTTGGATCCTCCGTTGTTGAAGTGCTTAATTCATTTACACTCCTAACTTTAAATATTTTTTCTCTTTAGCAGCTGCTACAAAGATAGGAGGTGTGGATCATTGTGCTTCTCCCTGCAGAATAACCTTCCCTTCCCATTTGCAGGTACTACTATCTTTTAGTGCAAGTCTTCCTCTTTGAAGCATGCACAAAAAGGAAAAAGAAAATGTAATTACATACATTGCTACTGATATTTCCATTGAAGTAATGGATTTTTAGCTATTAATAGACAATAAATGAACACAGTGACAATGGATCTCATCTGAATTCTCACTTATACTAAACTAATAAAAGGAAATTCCAATTCCTTCACTATTTTTATCAGATACTGTCAGTGTAAGTGACTCATATGGTGGATAATAGTCCCCCATTCCTACTGCAAGATTAATGTCTTAGCAAATTCCAAGAATTTATAGAGAACATATCTGTGATGTCTGAAGCCTGGTTCTATTCTTAAAAAGGCTCACAGAGAAATATATTTTTCAGACTTATTCATAGTTCCACTATTATACAAGTACTTGATAATTTATTTCAAAAAAATGTGAAAAGGGAGCCTGGCAAGTAAATTGGAAACCTGTGTCCTTTCTGTCCTACTGTAAAATTAATCTTGGAGCAGAAGACCCCATGAAATGGCCACGGAAATCATCACTTACTTAAACTTTTCTTAAGCACTCAGAGCAACAGAAGGGACAGTCTTGCTGCAACAGGACGACCTTTGCTTTCAGTAGGAAGGTTCCCAGCCCCAGCCCACACCTTAGGGCAGCCCATAAAAGCTCTATTAAGTAGCTTCTACAAGGTGAGGATGGCAGACTTGATCCTTCTAAGCTAAGCAGTTTTTTTCCAAGAAAACATAGATCAGATATATAACAAATTAAGTATAATTGCGGAAGAGATGCTAGCCCCAGTCTGAAAACTCACTCTGGATATTGCTAGAATAGTTCACCCAAGAGCTAGACAGCAATGTTATCTGTGGAAAGTGAAATAGTTCATTTTCCACCCATCAGAACATGTAGACTCATTGCAATAGGAACGCTTTTTAAGTTCAAAGTAAAATTTCGAATCAAGAAATGAGAGAGAAAGAACTTACCTAAGACATGGAAAATCAGAGGCCCTATTCCAACCTGTCTGATTATACTCAGATAAATGTTCCAATTAAGCAGCTATGGCTATCTGGGGCAGAGCTCACATTCTTTTCTGAAGAATTTCAAAATATCTGAATTTCATTCTACTGAACAACGAAGCCTTTTTCAAAAATCCAAATATTCAACAAGCCATTCATTTCCAGACAAGTGTAGTGTCTGAAATCAGGGAGATTCAGTTTATCCTCCTTTTTCAAGAGGGATTTTAAAATACCTACCACTTCATGTAATCTCATCAGCTCCAAAGACAAATACCATTCCAATCCCGCACGCACATCTGCCTAGTGCTGTGTACTTTTCATAGGAAAGGTGTCCTTTTAAATTTCAGCTTGCCAATTCCATATGAAAAGACATGATTTCACTCTGAAAAAAAAAAAAAAACACATATTTAGATAACACAGACCTGATCTTTAAAAGCACTTCCTGACAAAACTTATTTTAAAGTCAGTGGTATTGTCAATAGCAATTGTCTGGATACAGATTTAGGTCAGGAGGATTTATCATACGCTGATTTGTTGCTGCTGTTACTCATTGGCCAACGGAAAAGCTATAATTTGCTCATTTTCATGCCATTGAGAATTCCCAAGCAATGTCTTTGCAGAGTACCTTAGGCTATGGCTAAGTGAAGACTAAGAAGAGCATGCAAAAATTCTTATGGGAGTCATAAAATCACAGGCAGCAACATTTGTGGAGAGTTCTAAGGGAAGACAGCACATACAGTGCAATAAAAATACAGCTGTAGTAACATGTTGACAAACCAGGGTAAATCACTGGAAGGAGGTGAGGGAAAGCCCTGTCTTTGTGTGCAGCAGATATAAAACATAGGATTTTGCCCAGCTGAACATCATTTTTACCTAATCTACAGCACACCATGGGAGAGGTCTCAGTTCAGCAAGCCACTAAAGACGGTGATCCTCCCAATCATACAAACGGGTTGAAGGAAACCTTGACCTTCTGCAACCTCAAAGTTTTGTAACTTACGGGTTTCTTTCTGTCCAGAAGTTATATTATTGGCTTGTGACACAGTC
Source organism: Crypturellus undulatus (assembly GCA_013389825.1). Classification (NCBI taxonomy): domain Eukaryota; kingdom Metazoa; phylum Chordata; class Aves; order Tinamiformes; family Tinamidae; genus Crypturellus; species Crypturellus undulatus. Next base: position 212,124 of record VWPW01032560.1, read on the forward strand.
TCAAACATTTGCAATGTCCTCTTAGGTGTCTTTTCTGTCCTTAATTCAACAGCTGCATTTCCCATTGTCATTAATTCAAGTGCCTTTCACTGTGTCCTTAAGCTTGGGCACAGATCACTGTCAAAAAAAAAAGGTATTTCTGTTAAACTGCTTTGTCAGTGAAAATAAAATAAATAAATAAAGTGAAGCTGCTTTTTAAAGTATCTGTATCATATTATTGCTGACTGGAATTGACAAGAATTTCATTTTCTTGGTAATCAAGAGCAGAAAAAAGAGCAGTTTATGTGAATTATGGGAAGTAGTAACATGATCCCAGAGTTTGACTGAAATAGTCTGGTATTTAACCTGAATATCTTTCTGAAATATATGCTTTAATTTTGGGGGAAGGGAGCTGTTTCAGGACTGGCATACATTGAAATTCACAGCTCATCATTGATAATGTAATCAGGGTAGTGCATTAATTGATCTTATTCAAAAGGACTGGTGCATGTCATGCTGGCTTTCCCAGAGCTAAAGGAGACAGGAGGATGCTCCTTGATACACCATCTAGGGCAGCAACATTCACTTCTGACAATACAAGCTTTTATTCTACCCAAGTTTCATAAGCTCCTGTTTGGAAGATATTCAACAATAAGAAAAGCTTTGATCTCTTTTCTCATGAATGATGGAAGAATTCGTAGATTTATTGCCTAAAATTTCCACTTTATTAAGCTGTCAAGTTTTGCTTGGTGGCCTACTATAGAGTGAAATACTAAATTTGATTTAAAGGTCAGAGGAGATATGTGGCACCTACAATCTGCCTTTGAATTGTTTTTGTAACACTAAATAGAGTTTACAAGGAGAGAAAATTGGAACTGGTCAGCATAAGTCATTCCAATCACAGTGTCTTTCAAGAAGCAGCTCTACTTTTAACTACACTAAAAGATACAGGAAATAGATATCTCAGCATGTTACCCTGGGATTTATGAAACTCAGAGGAGAATTCTGGGCCTACAGCTGTAACAACTCTGCAAGGGAAAACCACCAGGAAAAAAGAATGCTGTATTTAATTTTAACATAGGAATTATAAGAAACCTTAATTTGGGGAGATATTTTAATCTGAATTTTCCAAAGATATAAATACAATAGCAAAAATAATCTCTGGTCTTTCTCCCAAAAGGCCTTATATTATCTCTGCTTCTCTATGTCTTTTAATTCACAGCCAAAGTAAGACCCCAGAAGACACCACTTTCTTTTAAAATAATTTTACAAGTGCAGCCAAATATATCATCATTTTAATTAAATATAACAAGTATAACAAGGGCCAAGATATAAATTTCTAGGAGTCTGAGGCTTAATTTAATTTCCACATTTTTATATATAAAACACTCGACATATAAAAACTCCTAATATCCTCATTTGCCTCTCGGTATAGTCCTTTATCATGTACATTTCATTAGTCACATAGATAAAAAGAAAACAATTACAAACTAACTGTTAAGTCTATATGAGCCATTAATTGGTAACAAAATTAACAAAATTTGGTATTATATTAAATGGAAATTTGTATTTCAGAAAAAAAAAGAAGCAGTTTCCCTCTGTCTCATTAAAGAAAATGAAATTTCCCTCGGCATCTAATTCTCTAATGGTAACAGACTTTGGTTTTTGATTTTGTTGCTTGGAAATGTAGAAAAGAGCAGCTCTTCCCTTGATTAAGAATTCTGTAAAAGAACTAAACTTCCCTCAAAATTACTCTGTCACATTGTTCCACTGCTCAGAGAAAAGGAACTTAAATAACACTGAAAAAGACTGAACCAAATGAAAATATTGACATTCAGCTGAGAAAGTAGCTAGGAAGCAAATCTATCCTAAACTTGCTAATTCTGCCTCCTGGCAGAGAGGCAGTGAAACACAGAGCAACCTGAGTTCACCGCTTGGGAGCACATGGCTCAGGTTCGGCATAACCCAGGACTGGAGTAAACAGAAACACACTAAGTTCCTTCTCTGTTTCTTGACCTGACAATTGTTATTTGGGCTGCGTACAAAATACTTCATTTTGCCAGGGTCACCCAAAACCTCTCTCCACTTGTTCCATACAGCTTTTAATAATAAAATGCCTCTTACTGGATTTTTTTTTGTCTTTCCGCTTATATTAAGGGTCATTGCAATTTAAAAATACAGTTTGAAGAGACAAAGTGGCCATAGTTCCCAGGTTTCAGCTTTTGACTTTTTCTTTGAGGATTCATGTAAAGTCCTTTAAGTGAAAGGAAACCTAAGCCTTTGATCCAAAAAGGATCTGAGTGTGGTTCTACTAAAGGTCTGTTCAAGAAATTCGACATTTCAGAGATAAAGCCAGATTAAATTTATGAATTCCTTACACCAAATATTTTTTGCTCTGCAAATATGCTTTCTCTGCTTTCTAGACAGCTTTTAAAGACTACTCGGTAGATTAAGATAAGAACTGAGATATCTGAAGGAGTTCAAAATTTCTGCATTGAATGGCTTGGTCTGGAAGTACCTTTTTTGCATTGACTCTGGTTTTTAGATTTGTGTTAGAGTGGACGGAGGTGTGGGGGAAAGTCCGCAATACTTTCTGACCTGCTTTCTGCGAACACACTGCCCACGGACCTTCCTGTTCTATTGATTTAAACAGCGAGAAGCAGCCCCTCTTGGGTTTCCTTCTTGCCCCTTCTACAATTTCTCCCAAACTCCACTTTGGGCTCCTATCCACATGGCTTGGAGCAGCCAAGCTCTGCTTTGGGAGAAGACTTGGGATTGCACTGAGAATAGAACGCATAATTGCCTAAAATGGAGGATTATTGTAAGTGCTGTCTGGGAAAGGGGGAAATCCTGTGGTCAATTGCATGAGCTTTCCAAGCTATTCTAGATTTTTGGCACAGAATTGTTGTGTTGTTAAAAAAAAAAAAAAAAAAAGACAGCAAAAAATGCGGCTTTTTTGAAGGTGCCACTGAAAGCGCTCACCTTGGTCAGTTGGAATGACCAAAGTGGCTTCTTGTATGCCTCAAAGCCAAGAGGCCGGGCAACTGGCCTAAAACATCTCTAGTATTCATCTGGTAACAGCACAAGAGAACCTTTTAGTGTATTTTGCTCTATCTATGTTGCTGAGCTCTTTCCAAAATCTTTTAAAACTGAGGCTGATTTCTGGACTGGAATCAAAGCTATATTAGCATATCAAGTCCCAAGAAGGTTTCCAAGAAGACTTTCTAAAGTGCTAAGCTTTATCATGTATCAGGCTGCATTTGTTATGTGGAAAAGAATTCTGTTAACAGATGCTATCTTAGAAATGCTCTGACAAAGGAGGAGAGATTTTCAAATAAAAACTGACTTTTGATAGCTTGGGTCTAAGCTTTTAATAGAAAGGTGGTTTTATAATAAGTATTGTAAATTGCTGAGAAAGACAAAAAATAGATTTTTTTTTGTGAATCACTTGGGATTGTCCTATACAGCAGCAAATAATATATACAACATACAGAAGATGTAAAAGTATTTGAAAAATATTGAGTGCCCTCAAATTCTATTGATCACAACTCTGCATCTTTTTAGAATATAAAGGATAAATTACCTGATTCAGTAACTTTAAACAAAAGAAGAGCCTAGCTGGAAAATGTTCAAAAGGACCCATTTAATAAGATAGTACACAAAAGATATCAGGGCTTTCTGCAATGACATAGTCTCAGCAATAGTCATAGGAGCATATCCATGGGTTTACAAACTCTCTTTATTTAGATGTATTCCTACATTTCTACCTAAAAATAAGAGTGTGTTACTTTTGGCCTGAGATGAAATACTGAGTTTCCAGTACGAAAATGTTTCAATTATTCATACTGAAAGATGGGGAAACTAGCAAGGAGATAAACATTGTTGTTCATCTACTGACAAAGTGTGCCAACTGCTAGAAACATGTGTTTCCTTTGCAGAATAGTCTAATTAACATTAGTATGAGTGTCAAGTCATTAACATGTTCTTCCGAACAAAGTTATCAGGCTCTGATTTAAACTTCACTCAATTAAACGTATAGTCAATTTTCCCATCACTCCAGTAATATTCGCTTAAAGAAAAGGAAAATAAAAGATATAGTGACAGTCATGCAGTAATTGAGTGACAACTTAAGCTGTCTCTGTGCAGTGACACATGCAGTGTGTAGACTACAACACAAAGTTGCTGGATAGCATTTTTCCTGCCCGAAATTAATTATGATAAATTAGATACTGTTTAGTAGATTTGGATTTATCAAAAAAAATTGAATGTAAGTTCCTGAACGTAAGTAAATTCTTGTATACAAAACACAGATTCAAGAGTTGTTCCCATTTTCACAGAGAAGAAATATTATATACTGTTACTGGAAACTTCTTTTTTTTTCTTTTAATTTCATTTTCAGGAGTTTTTGTCTGGAACTTATTTTTGCAACTATCTCCAAATAAGAGTGAGCATACCTGAAATAGTGGCCGCTCTATACACACGCATCAAAAACAATTCCACTGAATAACTAAATGAAAGGTATTTTTGTTTAAACATCAGGTTTGCCTATTTCCTTTCTGAGTCTTATTAACCTCAATGAGAAAAGTCCCTTCAGTGTGATGAAGCCATGGAAATTTCAGAAGCAAGAAGTGGTCCTCATTCCTAACTTTAAGCCGAGGAAAGAGAGGAGCCGGCCATTACTCTATTTGAACTAGTAGACAACATCTTTCAAACTTTTGAAAAGTGATATTCTCCCAAGAGGAAAGACTAAACTAAGTTTGTGAGAAAGTTATAGTTGTGATTAGTAAGCAAACTTCAATGATTAAAAATTCAGACCTATTAGAGAATCATTTACCTGTCTGTTATTATTAAATTAATATCAATTATCATTAATTGCAAAGACTCCAAATACTGCAATATCTGATTGATGATTTTTAATTTTTCATGAAAGGCATTAGCTCTTTCATCCGGATATTGCGAACATTTTTAAGTATCACAACTCATCTGCCATACAGATTACCTAATTATGCAGCATTCACATATAAATAAAAAAACTGTAGATACAGTAACAATATTACTAAAAGTACCCATTCACATTTTGATAGGAACTTTATTTATAATTTGAGAAGGTGGAACACAAAACATGAATTCAGACAGCTGGAATTTTGAAAGCAAAGCGCTTTGCAAACAGCATCCGCAATTCAATTCAGCAGTGCCCAGTCTGCCATCTACATGTTTATACCTACGATAAGGAGGATCCAATCTGCTTGAAGTTTTTACAAAACTCTACGGTAGTATCTGAAGGAAAACAGTAGGGAAATGGGAGTGTGTTGACTTACCCCCTGGTGTCCACAGGTCAGTTCTGCTAGAGGCTGAGAAATGCCCCAGCCTGAAAGGGACTGCTGTGAGCAATAGTGATTCTCTGCAACTGCTCCCAAGGCACCTGGGCACTTCTCAGCCCCATGGTTATCTCCGCAGCTGCTGCCGTGTTGGCATAATGATCATTGCTCTGATCTATGACACTAAACAGACCCCATAACAGCGCTCTTAATCCCTCAAAGTCCTTGTCTTTGTAGGTATCTGGCAGCAACACCCACCTGGTGTGGTCTCTGCACTCCCCACATTAGAAAACATCACTTCATTTGCCCTTCCCTTCTGGGTGGGTGCTCAGATAACTCAGCCAAACCTCTCACTCGTGGCTCTGCTTTCTGATGTGATCTCTTCAAACACTGCTGTGGCATCAGGAACCAAATTCAGACTATTCTCTGAGAATATAATATAAACTCAATCAACCATTACCAGGGTGATACCAAAACCAGAGAGTAGTTAGAGTTCAGCCCCGGCACCCTGATTACTTTACTTCAGCCATTAAATGTAATACTGTATGCTCTTATTTGCAGTTTAAAAATAACGAAAAGTGATTTCTACAAAGCTCGGTTAGAATAAACAACTGTAAACCAGCAAGATGCCTATCGAACTATTGAAGCAATGAAATAATGTATATGAGAGTTCCAAATGACCTCCACAAATCTTCATTCGCCAACAGTAACATTTGTTAACAGCAAAATTAACTTTTATTACTCTCTTTCTATATTTGCCAAAACTCATTTTTGAAGCTCCTCAGATCAACCAGAACAGATAAATTAGATTAAATCAGGTTTACCGACCAAGATGTGATGACAGAAACATAACTCTGAGGCTTATATTAAGCTATGATTTGGAAAACTTCATATAATCTACTGTACACTGGAGGGTAATAGAAAAGCAGAACTGGTGTCTCTGGTGCTTATGCAACATCCTCTGGCTACTGCATAAAAGGAGGGACAGCAGCATGGAGAAGGACTAGGGCAGCCAGGAGCAGCCCGGTCCCAGTGAAGAGCATCAGTGCAGGGAGTCCTAGGCACAGCTCAGAATAAGGCACACAGCATGCTCTAGGTGCTCTAGGTGGCCCTGCGTGTGGCAGGGGGGTTGGACTAGATGACCTCTTCCCTTCCAACCCTAGGCATTCTATGATTCTAAGATTTCTTTGCAAAGGTGAAGCTCTGAAGCTCCTTGGTGCTGATGCTCGGGTTGCTCTCCCAGCTCTGGTGTAGCTCACCCACAAGGGGCTCATCTACATGAAACTCTTAGCATCTTCCGAGACCTTCAGAGGTCACCACGGCAGCAGGAACTTCTAAATTTTTCCAAATTTGGCCAGTTTGCTTATTTTCTGCTCGTCGCTCTGGTGTCTCTATCTCCATGCCAAGGAGGGAGATTTTAATATGGTACCGGTGAACATAAACCTTGGTCTGCACTATGAAAAATTTGCTAAGTAAGAGCTAACAGGGAGATATGATTCATTTTTATCCCATCCAAATTGTCTACAGGCAGCAGTAATGTGCTTTTTTTAACAAACCGCCTTTATTCTGGAGTTTTCCTTGACATGTTTGTGCTGTTTATGAAGATCCTTGGCAGAAATGTATATTGCTTTACTATTTTCTTAACTCTTTGGCTCAAATATATGTCAGAAACCAAATGCAAGGATTTATGAAGGGCACTTCTGACAGCTCCGCTCAGCAAACACAGAAGGGGTAAAATCAATAAACAACATAAAAATAAATAAAAAAATACAAAATCAAAAATTGAAAATACCTCAAAACTCCTTTGATCCATCAGCAAGCAGGTTCCTACCAATGCACCAATATATTCCACTGCTTTTCCTGTGTATTAATCAAATGATCTGGAATGAGACAAGAGACCAATTTAAAGTGCAAAAGTAACCAAACAGATAAAATTAATCTCACTCCAACCTGACTGCATCCAATTTTGCAGCTGCTCCAATAGTTTTAGTTTCAAAGATTCTGCTACTGAAAGTAACTGTGAGATGTCCGTGGCAAAGGGTTGTCCCTATGGCAAAGAACCGCATGGGGCCATATCCTACTCCCGTATAATTGTATATAAATGGATATAAATGCCGCATAGGATCTTTTCTGGTCCTGTGTGACAGGGAAAAATCACTACAGTCACATTTGGAGAACACACTGGTGCAAAGCTTCTTAAGGCTTATTCCAAAAATACAACATTTCAGTGTGCTGCAGCAATTCATCAGCAAAGCCTTAATTCTACACATGGGTGATGTATGTCATGAGACATGCGACCTTTGAAACGAGGAGATTTTTCTTTAATAGGTCAATGCCCAGGCAGCATGTGGTTTTACAACCACCTCAATCTATGGATAAGGAAAATAAATAAAACTTTGATTTTTGGAGGAAGTCTTGAAGTAGTTTCATTGGCACCAGGCACCATTGGCACCATTATCTGTCTATGATAACTGGTGCTGACAACTGTTTGGTCTGTAACCAGAGCAGAATTCACAGAACTAGTTTTAGCCTCCTGGTGAGTATCCCTGGACCAATGGCCAATATTCCTTGAATTTCTTCCTCTTAATAACTTCTTACGCTATAATATATGAGTGTCTGGAAAACACTCTGTTTAGTCCCTATGTTCCTCCATAGTTTCACTTACCTTCCCCAAACATGTTGAATGCTGAAGCATTTATACTTCCAGAGGAAAAAATGCTAGGCTGCCTATTCAAGAAGAAATAGAATTTGTCACTAATATCTTGACTGCAATCCAAAAGAGTCAAGAAATTATCTCTGTTTCTGTGAAATGCTGAATTGAGGAGTGGTGGAAAAGCAATCCCTGTTCTATCCAGAAAGCTCCATATCCCAAAGTCACAACTTTGGCCCTGCTACGATCCAAAATCTTTTCCCTAGAGGAGGCAGAGCACGAGGTGAGCCCTGCGGGTGCGGATGTCGAGGGTGCACAGAGAGGACCGGCTGAGCAGGCCCCTTCCTCAGGTGCAGAGCTGTGACGGCCTCTGTACTTCACTGCGAAGCTCTGTGGGGATGTCAGACCCACAGATGCTCTCAAACGTGAAATATCAGAGCCAGACAATAGTTGTTTGGAGCTGAGAAATGTGTGCTGAATGCCGAGACTGCAAAGCAGCAGCTGCACTTTTAATTAAAACTTATGTCCTATATATCTTTGTGTGTTTGAGTGTTTCTTTGTTTTTAATGAAATTTTTAGATAAAGGGAGCTTTTTTAATTATACTTCTGCCTCCTGGTGCGCTCCTTCCTTATTCATTTTTGCTATCATGACTTTTTTCAATTTACGTTAACAGATTAGGCCATATCAGAGCTCCTGAGTTTATTAAAGGTGACGGCAGCAAAACACTGCTCTGTTTCTTGATCTATTCAGTAACAGTCTCTTTAGCCACCCTTCTTTATCCCCTTCCCCCCATACGCCCTTTAATTACTGTGACACGTATGGATCTTAAGTACATTTGACAAAGAGTAATGAATGAAGTCTCAATGCTCATCAACCAAACGTCTCAACATTGGCATAACTTATCATTACTATCACTCAGTGGATCTGAAGGCTAGAACTAGGGATTTTTGACATAGAGAGTTTGACTGGAGAAGGGATTCCTGAATATCTTCTCAGGAAAACAGTAGTTGTTCAAGCTGATTTTCTCCCATGCAACAGGCCTTCAAACTTTGGAAGTGGTGAACACACATCCAAGTCTAGTAGAAGTCAGGGAGGATGTCTGACTGCTAGGAACCAGATTCTCAGTCTTTGCACACACACAAGTCTGAAGATAAGTAAACTGAAAGAAAACTGTAAAGGGAGTTGGAAATGAAGAAGAAAGCCAAAATCTCTAAAATAAAACCAAGAGAATGAAGAGTTTAATTTAACTTGAAGTTAAATGGAGAGCAAAATCACACCAACATTAAAAAAGATGCCATTAAACACAAGATGTTCATCATGATCCAGACCTACAGACATATACATTTGTTCATTATTTGTGTAATACGCAAAAGAAATTTCCTTGCCATCATCTTCATGATGCACCAGGAGCTGCTTGGAATTTGCCTCCTTGATGATTAGTAAGTAGATACAGTGAAATAACTATGCTAAAATGCTGGCAGTTAATTTTACTGCCATTTCCTTGCTTGCTTGCTTTCCCTTGCTTCCTTAGAAGACTCCTTTAGTTTTCCTTTTATGTGCTAAGACACAGTGCACATTTTTTCACACATGGAAAACAGAAAATATATACTAATTCTGTCCATGAAAATCAGGAAAAAATATTTAAATGTGGCTCCAAGAGGCTAAGGAGGAAAAAGCATAACTTGAATAAAGTAGATTTACTTTTGAGTTCTCAATCTAGGTACTGTTTTTTTTTCTTTTCTTGCTCTTTTGACTCCTTTTCTGTTGAGATTCAATATCTTACAGGTAGCTCACTGCAGTTTTAATCTTCATGTAGAATAACTGCTGAGCAGAAAATGTTTACATCCATCTTTCCATAAATGTAAACAAAATGGAAGCAGAAGAATTATGAATGAAGAGTTGATTAAGAAATGACAGCAGAGATTTGTGATAATAAAGGGCTGAATAGTGCTTCTTTGGAGACAGGCCAGTTACTTACAATTAATTTTGCTAGCAGGATACCTGCAGGCTTGCAAACCGAGTGGGCATTTTCTACCCGGTCTGCTTTTGTGCAGAGATAGTTGTAGTGATTTTCTGACCATGGATTAGAATAATAACAGCACAAATGACCTATTGCACTAGGTCAGTCTTAGAGCGCACACGGGTGCTAGAAGGACACTGGAGCACCAGGAAGAGGGGAATTCCTGCTCCTGCTCCCCAGAGCACCGGGATCAAGGATCTACTCTTCTCCCCAGGGAGCTCTTTCTAAATATTAGCAAATTTCTATGTCACATTCACCACTTTCTCCCCTATAGAGATGAATTAACTACAATGGAGAGGCAGTGCCACACAGGATTTTCCCAAAAATCAGACAGCAAACAAGTGACGGACCCAGACAGCAAGTCCTGGCTATAACAACGCTCTAGTCTCCCATTCTGACCCTAAGTCCATCTTGCAGTCTGTTTAAATAAAAGTAAATAGCCTTAAATAAAACTGCTAGAAATATGTATCACGATGCATCCACCAGTTCAATGAAACAATTCTGTTATGCTTGACTCTAAAAAATGCACATTTTTATCACCTAGCCAAAGTATTTAACTAGTCCCAAATGCGGGCTGATGACTAATTGATCCTTGACAAATCAATCTGTTGAATTTAAAAATAAACAGAATCTCACATACATTGTAAAAGCTAGTATATGAGAAGAATTCAAAATAATATACTAAACTGTCCCATATTTTCTTCTGTTACAGCAAATCATATTAACCAATTACCAAGATATATTTTTGAATCACAGTACTGACAGCAGGTTTATTAAAATGCAAAATTTTTGCTGGTTGTGTGATTAAGAGCATGAAGGAAAGCTAGCAGGTAAGAGTGTGAAAATAAAATAATAAAAGGAAACAAAATGACTCATTTAATTAAGGGTTGATTAAACTTGAAGAAGTGTTAGAGCTCACATTTTTCATTAGCAAATTTTTCTATTTCGGGCATTTTTAGATTTTTTTAACCAAGCTTTTCCAGGTTAAGTGTGCAATTTACAGGCTCAGTCCAACTGCTATTGAAATCCATAGGAATCTTTGTCTTGATTAAAATGCTCAATCATTTCACAAGTTAAAAAAAAAGGTGATGATTTTTCACTATAGCCATAATTTTATGAAATATAATGAAATTATGTAAAAGTCACTGACACCACAACTTTTTAAAAATGGGATAAGCTTTTCATTCTGCAATATTATTACATGTAAATAATCTCACAAGAGCTACAAGTTGAGATGATAAATGGCCTTCCTCATATTTGCCAAGGTTTTTTATGCCTTTGCAAACTCTGGACATAGTTACTTCACTGTGATGTCTCTAGGAGAGCCAGTGAATATAATGAGAACTGCTACCTTATGAGAATAATATTAACAATTAATGAGCTTGTATTTAGCTGATCCCAAACAATTAAATGAAGCTTAATGAGGTACTAAATATACATAATGCTTGTAACATAGAACTTGTGTGCATGAGAGAGATAGAAAGGAAGAGTTAATGGCAGTCAGTCTTTTATGTTTCTATCACTTAAATTTTAGTTGGCCATCTGTTGAAATAGTCTAGCTTCAGATATCACTCCATAGCTGAAAAGTAGAAAAATGATATATTTTTTTAAATTAGTAGATACAACTTGTGCTGAAACTCTCCCAGAATTTCGGGGACTTAACTCACCTAAAGTTTTATTCAGCTAAAACCGTGTTAAAACACAGTTAAAACTGTGTGTGCACTTTCATGAACATACTCGTACTAAATAATTGCTGGTTAAAAAACGAACTTTTCCTCAGAGGCACTTTTGCATACAAAATCCTGAACATCAAGGTCCTACCAGCTCTGTGAACCTTCTCCAAAATCTTTGGTCTCTACAGTTTTGCAGAATATCTTTTGAACACAGCTTAATAGTGAAGCTTTTTATCTTCTAGATTTCTTTTTTAACAGATACAACATAAAGGCAATCTTTTTCTTGGCACTCACGGCCTAGACTGGAGTGAGAGAAAACCTGGTCCCTGGAACGGGACCATTCCTGGTCTGTGCCTGGCTCCTGCCCAGTTGGAGCAGAGGATCCTTGGGCAGCGCAGGGACAGTTTCCTGGTGTGGGTGACGGCACACCAGCCCCACGGGGCGTTTGCAGCTGACTCGGGAGTTGGTAGCACGGACACAGGCCTAGAGTCCCGCTGGAACCATCCTACAAGATTTCCACACCATCTTATTTGCTGGAAATTGGAAATGCTTAATGTTTTTTTTGCTTGCCACAAACTGATGTACTTTCTCTACCTGCTCCTGATTTATTATTTAACAAATATTATTTCCTCCTCCCAAAGATTATTATTTAATGCCGGTGAGCAAAGCAGTGGGCAAATGTATATGTGGCTAAATGCAGCCATGGAGAAATGCCAGCTCTAACAGCTCCTTTTGGTTTTGGTGGGATAAGATCCTGCTAAGAACCCTGCTTCAAAGGCCTGATTCCAGCATTTGGGAATAAACTACATCTCATGAAAATACAGGTTTATCATTAAGCAAAAATATACAAGGATGAAAGATCATAATACACTAAAAATATGTGCTGTATTTTTATAGCATTAAAAAGCACATAAATTTCTTGATTAAAAAAATAGCTTAAAAACTCTTTCTGTCTCTCTCTTCCCCTACGTCTCTTGGGAACTATAAACTCAAATGACTCTTGTAAAATATGAAAGCTTCTGTTGATTTACTGTTAATAGCAAATAAATAAATTTAGGGGAGAAAACATGCTCTGAGGCATTATTGTCATCGAGGGACCAACAATATTTTCAGTTTCCATATATCTGTAAAGAAATAAGTTGAAAATCTCTTCTGCATGTTCATAGCCATGGTCACTTTAGTAGGTAGTATCTATAATTTTTTTTATTCGCTTATCTGTTACCTATTTAAGTGGTAATAGCCATCATTAGTATTTTTGCTAAATGATTAATATTAAGAATATTATTTACATATTGAAACATAAGTGATGTTTATATTAACAACTAAGCAGTGTAGGAATTAAAAAAAAGGAAAAAAACAGCAGTATTCTCAAATTTGTGTTTGAGAGGAAAGGCAATAGTTAAGAGAAAAGGTAACAAAGCAATGCTAAAAAAAGAATAGGAGACATCTGTGTACCAGGTACCAAAAATGTACATAAAACAGCAAATCCCTCACATATCCCAACGTGATGTTCAGTTTTTGCAAAGCAGTGGTTGGAAGCATCCTTCAGAGGGATCAGAAGTGTGGCCCTTGGAAATAAAACATCCTGCTATTCCAGCGAATGACAGGAACAATGGAAGGAAGCAAAAACAAGTCCTGGATTTGCCCAGGTGGATTGCAGCATTGGCTCCTCACAGCTGAAACTGCACACCAGCAGGCAGCAGTGGTAGATTTTGAAGGAAATAGTTCATTTTCATTTCTGTCTCTTAGACAACCCCAAATTTCCAGCACAATTTCCGCTGGCACACTTGGGTCCCCGAGGACACGGCTGGGCATACAGGCACCAGTGCGAGGATGGACCAACGGGGTGGGGAGCTTTTGGAGTGGTGAAGGAAGGGTCCTCCGTGATGCTTGAGAAAATTATCTTGGACCTGATTTTCAGAAAGGAAAGCCGAGAGTGATCCAAATGACACAATAATAGTATGAGGAAAGCGGCCACCTACTTTACTGAGAGAGATTTGTAGAGACCAATCTTTGATATTTGCACTACTCCAGCAGTTGCTATAAATAAATAAATAAATAAATAAATAAATGATTAAATAAATAAAACGCATAAAACACTAGAGGAATTGGGGTAGTCATTTTTTTCATGACTACCCAGGATTCATGTCCGAGTTTCCTATGCTCTTAGGAGTCTTCTACTGATTGATTGATCACGGTATATGACAAAATCATTCATTTACATCATAGCTTATCATAGACCAAAAACTTGCACACGTTTCACAACTATGGAAGCTTGGGTTATGGAATTAGGGTTTTTTTTCTTTTTTTTTTAAGTTACAGACATTACTATGGTTCATATAACTACTTTCCCACTTTGTATGTTTAACGAGCTTCCTTGAATTGTTAACAGGCTGACACATTTGCACTAGAGACTTAGTGTGGCCAGGTCTCAATAGTCCAGTATTTTACGTCAGATTTGCTTCATGCTTTATTTTCTATTTATTTACTGTTAAAAATGGTCTATCCAACTCGACAATAGGGAGAAAAAAAATGACCCTTCCTCTCTATAAGAAAACATATGTAACAGTGAAGTAGCTCTTCCTCGGGAGATTAAAATCCATGCTTCATTTGTCTAAGATGACACAAATTAATAACTCCTTAGATGAATTTGTGCCCTGTTGATCACTACCAATGTGCATATGCACATTGTGGCAGCTATATCTTTATTTTAGCCATGCAAGTAAGCAGGACTTTTGTGTTCATGGGTAACAGAAACCAGCAAAATCAGCATCTGGAACAAAAGACAGGAGTTAGGTGGGCTAAATTCTGGCCTCATGCAGCCACAGAGCTGCTCTGTAGCATCATTAATGACTGAGTGGACGCTGGCTCTAGGTGAAGCTCTGGATGGCCTAATGTTCAAAAGGACGTCTTGGCCAAGACTGGTTGAAGATGACCAGCTCCTGCTGATTACACAGTAATTAGCAGGGTTATATCTGGTAATATGGATGCAGAAATGAAGTTTTCCATTTGCCTAAGCCCACTGAGGACTGCAGTCAAAGGCGGGTAGAGTTGGAGCATATCTAACATACTGAGCTTCCTACACATCAGCTGGATTTTGGCACTTTTTAAATTTTTGTGTCAGATTAGCTTTGGACATTTGGCCTTTGATGATGATATGCCGCTGTCCTTACCCATCTTTATACTGAAAATGATTATTTTTACCTTTGAGGTCGGCAGATCAAAGATTTTTCTGAAATCAACCCTAAAACGGAGGATCCCTCCTAATTCTAAAAGTTAAGGCTTATACAACCAAAACCAACCAAACCAAGTTTTTATGACTTATGCAACTCTGGTGCCTTAGTGTCTGCTCTCTCTAAGAATTTCCTAGACAGAGCCTGCAGGCACCATATATAAATCCCCCATCTCCAGCATAACCATCCAAATCCAAGTGTACCCTAATTCCGTAAGGTAGATGTGCACTGCATGGCTTTACAACATAAATGTAAGATAGTAACAGACAGTTCTAATTTATGCTATTCTCAGACAAGGCCTGTCCCTTGTTAGGGACCTCTGGTCTATCCTTGATAGGATAAACCAGAGCAGGATGACAATCTCTTAAAAACAGATATTCACTCATAATCTAGAAAAGTAAAATCTCCCAAAAGCCTCCAGAAACTGCTGCTTCTTGCTAGAACATCTTTAAAAAAATATGGTCTTCTTTCTATATGAAATCTTGGGCTCACTGAAAATTGCACCGCCATCTACTGTAGCTGCAACTCCACAAGGTTTTCCTCTACTTACTCTGATTTTTAAAATATATGAAGAATCAGGAATTATTTAACTGTTTTTATTAATAATATTTCTAACAGTATATTTGCCTTAAAGCAAAATAAAAAAAATGATCCTCCACCCCCCCCCAAAAAAAAAAAAAAAAAACCCAACCAACCAACCAACCAAACTCACAATACACTGACAGAGACTACATGGTTCTTCTGTTGTTGTTCTGTTTGCTTATTGTTGTAGCATTTTCAAACATTTTTACTGCAGATTCTCTCCTCTATTTAGGGCTTAAAGTAAATATTATGCTTTACACCACTACTAAAACAAAGCTTGTAGTGTAGAACCTGCTGCAGCAGAGTGTAACTCATATTTCATATTTCACAAATGTTATGAGGTCTTGGTTAAAAGAAAACCATGGTTATACAGCCTAAAGCTTGTTATTTAAAATCAACCCTTTTTGGGTAAATCAAACACAGTACAAGATAATAATAAAGTTTATCTACAGTGCCCCTATAATTCCCCACAGTCCCAGTGTTCTCAAGTGCTCAATAACAAGAAGCTATTGAAATGCCACCCAGCGTTGCCAAGCGGTAGGAAAAGGCCTCACAAAGCACTCCTTTGTAGTTTCACAGTCTATAAATACAAAATAATGCAGACATTTGAGTGAAAGAGGGAAAAAAATCCACTTCACAAATTGCTGCAATTGAAGACTTGTTTACAAAAGTGTGATACTTGCTTTCATTATAATTCACTTCAGGCAGAAATATTCTGTAGTCCTTTCATGCATATTTGTTGCTGCGCATCTTGCCCTAGCCCTCTTAAACAAGATGACTGTCATTCTAGATGCTTACAGAATCACAGAATCATAATGGTTGGAAAAGACCTTTAAATCCATCGAGTCCAACCGTAAATCCTTCACCACCATGCCTACTAATCTGTGTCCCTAAGTGCCTCAGCTACACGTTTCTGTGACACTTAGGTCTAGACACTTAAGCTGTGATTCAGCTTCCGATGTTTTCCAGAATCCCTTGTTGTGGTAAGCTGCAGCCAAGCACTCACAATGTAAAATCTTTGTGATAGAAATTTATATGTGTTTGTAACACACTTACTAGGGATAGATGATGACCTTGGATGAAGCGTTTGGGTGCTAGTTGAGTTATTAAGCATAACAATAAACTTAATGCCTCTTTCAAAAAGCACAGTGCAGCTCAGACTCTAATCTGGTTTGTTTAACAGTGAAAAACATTTTCCCTCATAAGCTTCATATTTTTTCCCCCCATAGATGGACTTAGCTCAGTTAGAGACTTCTCACTGTTGCTGAAATAAAAGGTTTTACTGGGTACCTCTACAAGGTGGGCCATTAATCTTCCATCACTCCCCTCTTGTACTATACCTTAGCTTACAGCTAATGGAATATTTAACAGAGTTAAAAGGAACAGTAAATTGAAGGCAATGCTTCCCTTCAGGTTTTTATCCATAATTTCATCCAAATAAAAGAAAAATTGTTGACTTGGAACCAATGTGGTGTTATCTTAGTAGCATTTTATTTGTGAATATACAATGAGATTTCATTTCAAATATGCTAGTGATAAACTGAAGGCTTATAAATCACTCATCTCTGAATGCTACACAGAGTAGAATACATGTAAGAGTATCTCCCTGGTTATCCTGGGAAAAAAACTTTCAGTGCTATCTGCAGGGTTCTTGAAATATAAGCAGCTTTGACTTGATTCTGTATGATACATTGTTTAAAGTAGAGCATATCTTTTGAGGACAGATATCCTCAAAAAAGTAGCCAAAAAAAAAAAAATCTTCCCACTGCCCACACCCAAATTTCTTTCCCTGCAGAGATTTATATAATAGCAAGCATTTCCTGAACAAAATCTCAGTCTAAGTTTTGAAGCTTGAAGCATAGTTTGAAGATGACAACACAAGTTGAAAATAGGCCGTAGCAACTTCCTACAGGCACTTGGGATTTGTGGTCGTCTTATGCCACCTCTGCCTTGCCTCAACCTGGAGATTTCACTGAGACATCGTCCACAACCAGGGCACGCAGCCAACCCAGCCAGTCTGAGGAGCCTGCTGTGTCCATCTGATGGCTGTGTCCATCCCTATGAGGAACCTGCCTCTTCCTCAGGCATCTCCATTTGCTACAGGAAACACAAATAAGGACAAAAAGGCAGGAATGAGGTACTGAAATCATGTCCTTCAAGCCCATGGGGTCACATAAAGTGCTGGGATGTCAGGTCAAGATCTTAGCAAGCTGGACCACTGCTTCAATCCCAGGCCAGCCGCCCTCTCCAAGGAGCCCATGGAGGTGCTCTGCTCGGGAAGGTTAGACTCTTGGTTCCATGAGAACAGGCACTTAAACGAGAAAGAAAATTACATCCAGAAACCATTCTCACAGAGGGAATCTCTGATCCTGGCGGAAGCTGTCCCAAAGAGCCACCTAAGTTCCAGCAGTCCTGCCACATATGCCAAGCTCATGCACTTGTAACTTCCGTGGTTTTGGTCATAAACCCATAAAGCTCTACCCTGCCTGAGCTGCTGCCATGCCACAGCTTTTAGAAACATGGAAACAAGGAAATCTTGCAAAATGTAAACAAAATGTAGATTTACAAATGTAAATACAGTGACAACTTTGAGGCCAGCTTCACTGTGATTGAGGGAACAGAAACTGGTGATGGGCTCAGGAGTTCTGGGGATGCTGCAGACATGCTGGCCCTGGCTGGCTCCCTGGAGAAGAGTCTGGTGCAGACGGACTTCTCTCATCATTATCTTTTATTCTTTTTATTGTATTTTTAAGGAATTGTGCCTGCTGGTACTAGCAGATACGTATTTTCTACACGTGTCAATACCTGATTAGTGTTTAAGTACAGAAATCCTGCAAATAGTGGCACAGAGAGCGGTACAAGCTCGCTGTGTGCCAGGGACGGGTTACTCAGCAGTGAAGTGGCATCTACTGCCCAGTGCTGCAGTCACCGGCACCATCTGNGGAGAAGAGCCTGGTGCAGACGGACTTCTCTCTTCATTATCTTTTATTCTTTTTATTTTATTTTCAAGGAATTGTACCTGCTGGTACTAGCAGATAACTAATATCCTGGGCATAAGCCAGGAAGTGGGACTAGGCTGCAAGGTATATTTTCTACACGTATCAATACCTGATTAGTATTTAAGTACAGAAATCCTGCAAATAGTGGCACAGAGAGCGGTACAAGCTCGCTGTGTGCCAGGGACGGGTTACTCAGCAGTGAAGTGGCATCTGCTGCCCAGTGCTGCAGTCACTGGCACCATCTGCCAGCCAGGCCGCTGCCCCTGCCACCTGCCCCGGCGATGCCAGCGCTGCCTGTGCCGACACGTGCAAAGATCATGGAAATCCTCACCCCTTCTCTGGGCAGAACCTCTGGTCACAGAGGTCCAGCAAAGGACGGAGCAGGGTAGGACACTCAGGAGTCAGGAGAAAAGGTCAGTACAGATCGCTAGGAATTGCTTTCTTTTGCCTTTGGTTTCTGGACATGAAAAATTCCCAAGTCACAAGCCTGGGTAATTTTATACTTTCCGGACATTGCTCTATGCCATAAAGACAATCAGGATTTGTCCCTTTAAAGGGCAGTCTTTGCTGTTTTGATACTATGGGCATTAAGTCAAGTCATGGGTAAGCTCAATTAAGAAAGTGATATTATTTTATGATATAAATATTATATTAATAATAATATATACATTAAGAGAGTATATTTTATGCATAAGCAGCATGTATTATTCTCTTCCTAGGGAAAAACAGTGGAGCCCTAACTTGATATTAAAACTGCAGAGAAAATAAATCTGCACAATATCAAATTATTTATCATTTAGATCACTACAAGTCTTTGCAGGCAGTGAAAATTATTCAGGAATCAGGTAAAGATAGCTTTAAAATGGCTTGTATTAAACCTTGAAAATCATTGAGTCTACCTGAACTGACTATTTTCAGTCATCTAGTACCTATCTAGTATCTTCATAACTTTTGTTCAAACAACAACAAAAAGGAAAATAATGAAAAATTGAGGCTTTTTTTCTACAATATTGTAGAGATTTGATTAAAATTATTCTCCCATTCCCTGACTAGAGAAGAAGGATTTTGGATGAGGAGTTTGTCTATGTCCTCTTCTTCTAGATTGTTTTCTGAATTTTAAATGTTTGAGTATCAGTTGAGAATGAAATTTCAAGTCCATATTCATAATGGATTAATAGAAATTAAGAAATGTCTTATCTATCCTAAAGGAGAGTAACATTGGATAGGTATGCAAAAGTTCAATATTTTGGAATAATTCAGGAGAGATTGGAGATTGAGTAGTTAATAAAAACATTACAGTTTCTGCACATTACCTTCCTTGTCAATTTTACTTCTAAATTCTCTCACCATTATTCTTTAAGAAATTTAGTGAACACAGATTTGCTTCTCTTCCAGAGTTTACTGAGACAGAGAACGGCAGCAGTAGAAGAGGTGACGTGTCTGTACAGGAAAATATAAGTATAAATACAATGCTGTGAGTACTCAAACTGGCCAACCTATACAGGCAGGATACACCAGCATTTCCAGGATGCACGTGGCGCTTTTCCGAAGGAGGACACACAGACTGCCCGGCCCCGTGTCTACACCGACAGCAGTCATGGGAGCCCTGGTCACACTTTGGAGGCATAGTGTGTTGTGATGAGTTGTAATAAACATTCATTTCACAAATAAAAAGAGCTCTGAAGTCAGCGACAACAGAAACATTATTTCCCCATTGATTTCTCTCCTTTTGTGCTCCTAAAGTGGTTTCTTTTCTTTCCAACCCAGGGAGATCCCAGCTATGGCTCACTTCTATAATGACACAGCTAGTAAAGAACAACTACTGAACCAAATCCCTCTGCTCCTTGAGGCCTTTGACGCTTAATCCAGATAGTCTCTATTGGATAGATAAATTATCATTATGCCGGTATTTTGTGCTCAGGAAAGAAACTGTGTATAGGAGATTTTATGTCCTAGACTGCTGTTTCTAATCTCTTACTATTCCCATTTAGTGATCATAAAGGTAATAGGTCTGTTGGACCCAAGGATGCTGGGGAAACATTTTGCATTTAAAAATTCCAATCATATCTTCTACTCACCCGGTACATGCTATGGAACAAAAGCAATTGAATTTGAATTTGAGGGGGAAAATATCAGATATATACCAGTCAAATCAAAAAAGATTGCACATCTCAGGCTTTGGGCTCATCATTTGTTCTGAATGTAGAATATAGATTTTAAAAAAGCACATTAAAGCACTTTTAAATCACAATATTGAGCAGTTCTAAACAAGTAGCAATATTCAATGTAAGTTTGAATTCTGATCCTTCCAAGAAATGTTACCTATTCTATACCTTCCAAAGCAGCAAAACAGCCATGTCCATTAAAATTCATGTGGTTTCACTTAGACCATATTTTCTTCTTCCAGCAAATATGATGGCACTAGCTTAAGAACTGGCTTAGCTTTTAAAGATATAAATTGTCTCACTGAAAAAGCTAATTACACACTAAAATTAAGCACATGCTTATGTGCTTTGCTCAGTTGGGGTTAGTACTGTGGAAAACAGACTAAGATTTAAGGCCTCCATTTGTTTTGAGGGATGTCTGCAAACCAGAAATATACAACGGGCACAAGCAATAAAAGGGGAAAAAAAGAGGGCGGAGGGAGGTAAGGGCTGTCCATCCCCTGCCTCATCGCGAAGGCGGATGCAGAGTGAACCAGGAGCGATACTAGAGGTGAGCCCATAAGCAGCACTGTGGGGGTTGCAGCCGTACTGTTAACGAGACCTGTTGTACGTGACAGAAGCAGAGATAAGGAATGGCGGACGGAAGATCTCGCGGTGTCACGGAACGGGCAAGGGTTTAACCATATTAGGGCAAAAAGTGATATCTGGAGCCTAATTGGTACATAAGACAACTTCCACCTGGACAGAAGTTATAAGAACCAGCAGCGTATTTCAATAAATGTCATTTGGCATATCATCTCATAGGTGTCAGTGCTTCTTGACCCTGAGGTGGATGGCCTCAGTATTCCCTCTATAACCACGGACAACCACCACGGGTTGATAACGAACCCGACACAGCACTTAATTGGCTAATGTCAACTGCACAACTCGAAATTTAGATCTCGATACTGCCCACATTTTGACTCTGCTGCACGGGTAGAAAAGGTGCTCTCTACCCGGTAGCTACAGACCTCATGGCGAGCCGACACTCCCTTGCTTATGTGGTCTCCGCAGCCCAAATTGTCTTCAAGAGCAAGGTTATTGGAACAGCCTCTGGACACAGCAAGATGAAGACACTGTTCATATCCGAGGCCATAAGGTGCTTGGAGGACCTTGTGGTGGCACAGCCCTGGGGCAGCTCTACCCTGCACGATGCCAAGCAGCACAGAGAGCTGGCGGGCAGTGGGAACATCCACTTTTGGCAATTGTCCTCCATAACCACCACTTCGCTGCAACATCCCTGACACCTGTAATTTGGTCAATTCCTGCACCAGTACAAACCTATAGTCCAAGATATAAATCCTCTCTGTTGGAAGAAAAGGGAGAAGCCCAGAGACTTTTGGTTTAGGGACTATAATAGACCTATTTCTCCTGTACAGATTGTGGAACAATTTCACACTCTCAGGTTTATAAAGGGATTAGAAAATTCAGTTTTGAGTGGCTGGGTTTAGGTTTCCAGGTAGCTGTTAAAATAGAGCTCAAATATAATGGAACATTGCTGTCATCTGAGGGCCTTTTGGTGTTTTTCATGAAAGGAGTTCAGTTCAAAAGGGAACGAGTCCCTACAACCTAAAATATCTTGGCGCATTTGACAACCTCATTGAAACCCTCAGCAGAGAGGCCTATTCTTGGTTTCACGTGTGACAGCTGAGGCACAAACTGTGGGGCTGGGAGGATGCGTCTACTATTGATGTTGACACCTGGGTTTGAAGAAGTCTTCGCCCAACAGTTTTGCTAATACCTCATATCAGCAGAGCGTTTGCGCATATCCTGAACCTTAACGGTATGAATTTTCCCAGTGAATTCTTTGGCTGCTCTTCACAGGCTGAAGCATAAAACTCTTTGCTGATTTGGGTTTGGATTCACAAAGAATGTGGCACGTGAATAGGAGAGAAAAAACACATGGTAGTTTCTTATTGAATTATGTTTCTATCCCAGAGGCATTTCCTAGTGCTTTATAAAAGTGGGCATGATCAGAGACATGTCTGCTGTGTCATCTGTGCCAAGATGAATGAACACTTGCATATAGCATGAAAAGGGTAAATAAAGCCCTGTCATTTTGGTTTTTCATAGCAAATCTGAAGCATTGCTGATACTGTTGCCCAGCTTCGATTGTTTCATACATGAATTCAATCATATGTGTCAGGAATGGTGTGTGGGCTGGGGGAAATTAGTAAAAAACAAGCTAGCAGGGACCACAAAACCCACGGTACTTGAGCAGGACCAAGTTCGAAAGTCTCTCAGAGCAAATGGAGATGTCTCATTAAAAAGCCCCATCGCTGTACACCAAATCCCTTTTATCAGTCATCATCTCTCCTCCTTTTCTTCTCTTTCCTCCCTCGCACTGTTTCGGCTTGTGATCTACTTCCAAAAACCTCAAAGTCTCTAGCTGGGACAGCACAAAATCAAATTTCAAAGTTAATACCTGATTCTCACCTCCGTGTATATTTTATTTTGCAGTTTTCACTTTTAGCTGCAGTGTAATTTTTCCCCCTTCCCTTGAGAAATTTTGCTTGGAAACAGACCTGAAACTCCACAGCCTTTATTCCCTTTTCTCTGACTGTCCTAATCCCTATAATACATAATTTTGAATTCTTTGTGATTATTGAACTGCCTCCCTTTTCATCTTCGAACCATCTCAGTGGCTGAGTAATACACTGCAACACCAATATTGAATAACAGTAGCACAAAGGTAGTAAAATGGCTTTTGCCCAAAATCTCACTAAAACAAATCTCCATATGATTAACAGAGAAAATCTCTGTGTAAGAATACAAAAATACCCATGAAAAGGTAAATAAAGCAGTCGCAGAGAGAATTGATTGGTTTTAAGACAAAGACTATGGCAAAAGCTATAGTAAACATCAAAATAAAGGCTATTTCCAAAGGGCAAGGAACCACTTTGCTGCAGAGCTGGAGTAAGACCTGGGCTCAACCATGTCACAGTTAAGTCACTCGGGGCAGTGCAGTGCTGGGAACATCCAGCTCTCTGCACAGACCCAAAGGAGACACATTGGGAGCACCCGAAAACCAAGGGGCTGAACACCCAGGCTGCACAGACCACCCTCGTTTGAGGAATAACGAACATGGACATATCAGAGAGGAGCAATCTTTACCATCTCCCCTGCCCTGTACTAGTCCAATATTATTGTGTCCTCTTGCTAGCAGCAACCTGTGCTAGGCTTTTGCTTAAAGAACCTCTACTGTTAGTAGCCGACCAGCTTCATTTTTGGCTGACCCTTACCGTATAAGATATTCGTAGCAAAGAAAACCAGGGCATAAATTTTACCTATCGGCTTCTGATGTAGATAAATATGGTCATATGTCTCTTTCATTTAGAGAAATTGCCTTTCAGTTTCAAATGAGACATGCGTTTCTTGATATGAGTATCTGTTTCTTGATCAGATATTAGTATTTGAATCATCATCTCTGTGATCCACAGTGTATGCCCTTATAATATTCCCAGCTACATCTCTTAACTGTATCTCCAGAAAGAACGAACTATGCATATAAAGACAGCCCATGGAAAAACTCTTGCTAAGAAATCAGGACCCCAAATCCCAATTCTGAGTGATCTTTTCTTTCTTTTCCCAAATTGTTGACATCATTTTGTTTGCTTCTCACCTCTAAGCCTTACCTCCCCTACCTCCAGTTCCTCTCTCTTCCCAACATCTTTCTAAAGGCGAACGATGCAAATAACATAGACATTCAGATCATTTATTTCCTATTGGTCAGAGTAAAATAACAATAGGAGGCCAAAACCTGTCCAATAAACAAAACCTTCCTCCCCAACCTCCTCAAGGAATCAGATAAAGAAAGATGTCATAGAGGAATGAGGGAGACAAGACCAGAGACTGCACTCAGCTGTCACTCATAGAAAGTGGGGATCAAATCTCCTGCCAGCCTTCTAAGTGTGTGGGGGGTCTTCATCATCATTCAAAAGTGACCCATCACCACTGTCGCAGAATCTGACCAAAATTTTATATCAGTAAAGAGATTTCTCAGAAATGACATGCCGGTAGAAAACTCAGACTACGCAGGAAGAAATCCATACGCTTGGATTATGAGTCTTTCAAATCCATAAGTGCTATCTTCAACCATTTAAGGACAGAAGATGATTTAACACAGTTTCTGTTACACAGAACTTCTAATTTGAACCATAAACTTTTCCTTCAATTTTGCATAAAATCAGGAAACCTCTGTGTGCTCTAATCTGCGCACTCCCTTTCTCGCCTCTTGCTGATTCGGTTCTTGCCCCACAACACACACTCAGGGCACCATGGTGAGGGCTGCTCTACCAGCCCGCTCACTGCACAGACTCACTGCAGTGATCAGCTCCAGATGACCCCAGGCCAGAAGGACAGCTGTAATGAGAGTTGCACAGTTAACTCTCCCATTCACAGCGTTCGTTACCATAATTCATATTAGTTAATTGCCAATTAACATTTCTTAAATCAACAGGAACACCCTATGCATTCAGTTTTCATAGGATTACCTGTGCACCTAAGAATTTATTTGTTTAAAATTAAATACTTAGACTGGGGTACTTTGCAGGGACATAAGTTCCTTGTCATGCCATCCCAGGATTCCTACTTGTATTCAGAATTTCCTATAAGATTTGACTATTCTCTGATATTTCCCCATGATGAGGGTTTTTCGTATTGTACAGTAGTCATTCAGACAGATGAATCCTGAACGCTGATATTTGCAAGTTGTATTTAAGGTTAACACCACTGTATAACAATCACTCAGAGATTTGTGTGCACTCTTCCTTTCCTAATCAATAGCTAAAACAATTGGCAGTAAAAGTCTAACAGGAAATTATGAAAGCATAAAAGATAAAACTGCCCTAGAATGCTGCTCTGCAAAGCCTATAAAGAAGCTGATCTCATTACAAGTTATTTCCCTAGGTTTGGGCCTTTCTCAGTTGCTGATGATTGACGTGGCAAATTTTATTTTCATTTTTAATAGATTTTAATCCATAAAATATTTCTATAACAAAATGAAACTAGAGATGCTTTTTACCAGGTTTATCTCCCAATAAACTTCTGTAGACTTTTCCCAAGCTGGCAGTGAGCCTGTCATTTAATGTTTAGCAGCAGATTCTCAGTAGTAGTTAGAAAAGCTCTGCCCTTGTGACAATTTTACAGTGCTGTAACTTCACTTTGTCTATAACCTTGAAGAAGCGCCAATACAGGTTACTGCTCTCACGTTTCTGCATTGCTTTCCGGCCTTGTCTACATGTTAGAATAATTAAAGACAAATTTAGGTGAGGAGCTCTGTGCAAGTCAACAAAAACTAGTCTGGCAATGAATTATCCTTTGAAAAATTTTGGACATAAACAAGTCTTTACCATAGTCATTGGTTTTGGCCACACATCTCTTTCCAAATAAATATGTGGCTTAGAAACAGCAAGAGCGCTAAACATCAGAGAGGAATTTATCTAAGGGGGAGTGAGTTTTCCACCCCTATGCATATACAGAGCCACCTAGAAAGTGACAAGAAGAAATGCAAGTTTTCTCCACTTTTCTGGTTTGGGAAGCTCCCTAGAACCCTGACTCACCACGTAACACTGAGTTGCAGTCTGCACCGTGGGCTGGGGTTGCCTCGAACCTCTTTGTGATCCCACCTGTGCCCTGCTCAGAGCTGCCAGGGACACCAGCTTTTCCGAAGGGGGGAAAAAATCCCCTGCATTGACCATGTTACAACATTTCTATCTAGAATTAAATCTTGTGCAAATAAGAGTCAGTAGTCTCAACACAGGCAAATACTTGCTTGGTCAAGGTACTAGTGAAATCCACAATTAAAGATTCAGCATTGCAGGAGCACAGAGATCCATCCAGACCTTTGGAAACCCAGGTTGTGCCTGTGGTTAATCCACGGGTGTGACAGTTATAAACTAAGCAAAACGGGGACATACCACCTTGTCACATGATGCAAGGAATCTCAGCTACTTCTACAGCTGGAATACAGCCACCAAACACAAAGGTAAACCCCAGTACCAGAGGTACCCCCTGACCCTGCCACTACTGCATGGGAATTCAATTTGTCACTATAAAATATAACACACTGCATCACCTGTGCCCAGCAGCACACACACAGCACGCACTGCCTGCATTCACCNAAACCCAGGCTGTGCCTGTGGTTAATCCACGGCCTGTGTGACAGTTATAAACTAAGCAAAATGGGGACATACCACCCTGTCACATGATGCAAGGAATCTCAGCTACTTCTGCAGCTGGAATACAGCCACCAAACACAAAGGTAAACCCCAGTACCAGAGGTACCCCCTGACCCTGCCACTACTGCATGGGAATTCAATTTGTCACTATAAAATATAACACACTGCATCACCTGTGCCCAGCAGCACACACACAGCACGCACTGCCTGCATTCACCTTTGAATGCTGTGAAGATAAAGGGGGGAAAAATTGTATTCATAAAATTGGCATAGGAACTAAACAAGGGGGAAATGGCATTTTAAATCAGATGTGCTACAGTTTTCATGGTTAATACAAGTCCTTAAATTTGATTTAGGTAACACAGGGCTGTATTAACGCAGCAGGCTTTGCTCCAAGATAGAAAGGGTGGTGTTTGATTATAGCTTTAAATAAGAACAATTAAAGTATATTTGATGTTTGAAAACACACACTTGTTTTCTTTATTGACTTTTAAAATCAGTTAAGCTGCAGCTATTGAACCTATCAATGGGCTCTCACAATGATAATAGACAGGAACACAGTGACTGTATTTTGAAAATATGCAGGAAATGCTGTTGTTCTAGTAACTCAATTTTAAGATCAATACCATTCAATTATTTAGCATTTTATCCTTACTGATAGTACAGAGAGTACATTGCATTTAACGGAGGAGGAAGGCTCTGGGTTTAGTTAGCAGATAGGGCAGGGGCCAGGGTTCACCCTTGTGCTGCAGCTGGGAATCAGGTTGCAGGAGATCATCCGGGCTCAGGCCTGTCCCACACTTTGCACCAGCCCCATCACTTGGTCAGTGGTCATCTCTGCCCTATTGGTGGCATCAGCACAGCAAAGGGTTTGTGAGCTGCCAGCATAAACCCAGAACAGGTATGTTTAGGAATAGGCTTTGCAAGTTTTTTCCAAGAAGCGGTAGAACCTGCTCCTTTTTCCCATCTTTGCACCAAAATGAGTATTTGTCTTCCTTACACTGGAAAAAATATCCTCAAAAGAGGCTTTTTCATAAACATTTTATGTCCCATGGATTTCCTTTGGGACAGCATTATTACTTGTCACTGAACATTCAAGATCATTACGCCAGAAAATACACACTGTAATTACAATGCAACAGAGCAACAACCATTAGTATTTCACAGGCAACTGTGGCATCACCTACAGCTTGAGGATTTCTTGAAATATTTCTTTGGCTTGCTGTTTATCATCTATTAATTAGAGCTTATGACTTGGAAGTGAAACTTGTCTAAGGACGCCTAGAGGCACCAGACATTCCATAGCTTTGAGCCTTTTTTCCTCTCCAGCTGTGCAAGGCTCAGTATTATATCACTTGAGAGAGGTGACATGAGCATTTACCAAGATTATTTCCTGCATGATAGTTGTATCTTGTATTAGGAATAGCACTCTTGAAAGGCCTAGCTGTGTTGGTGCTCCACATCAGTGATGCTTCTATCCTGAGGTTCAGTATTTCTCTTTATTACCACAGATCTAAAATCCTCCCATTTTATTTAGACATAAATCAATTTAACACCCATTTAGATCAATGCCAAAAATTCTACTATTGTAAGAGGAGTCAGGACTTCTGTGAAATCACTGCTTTGTGTTCTCCCTTTTTCTAGTATTTAAGTTGCGTTTTGCACAGCGAGAGATTTTTACCTTTTTTTTTCCTCCCCGAGATTACTGTAAATAGATTCTGAATATAATGGAAACTTATAATGAAAGCCTTACAGCATTTTCTATAAGCGATCAGACTCTGGATTAGTCTAATTCACCCTGGGAATTCATTTACTGCAAAACCTTCATTACTGAAGCAACCCTAAAGATTATTACTCTTCCCCTATTGACTTTATGGATGACAGAATCCTTGAAATCTTGTGGCTGTGGTCTGAAATGGGCTTTTTCTTTCCCTTGGTTAACGGCAGCTACAAATTGTATAATTCATGCCTGTGCAGTGAATAAATGTGATTGTGTAGAACAATGAATTGCAGTTAGGAATCAATACATTATAAACAAGACTGTTTATGGAGAATGCTTCCATCTCCTCTGAAACAATATAGTCTGATTATATTTCCTTTCCTCCTTTTTTTTTATTCCCAGATTTACAGTTGTTTGCTTGCAGTTCATTATGTGCAGCAGCTCTGCTGGAATTTGCTGATGGAAATTAGAGGGCATTCCTGTTTCTACTGGCATTGCACTCAGCTGCTCACAGTAAAATCCCAGGGCAGACAAATTGAATAAGTTTCAAGATGTCAGTAATCTCTGTCTAGAGACTACCAGTCCCTCCCCTATTAGACCACACTACCCACACAATTAATTGATCAGCTAAAGAGGAAAAGTCAGCATTGAAGTTCACTCAGTCTAACTATTCTGATAAGTTCACTCGAACTTACAAGAGGGGAAAATGATTTTCTAGTTAAAAATCTTCACATGCCAGTTCACATTTTCTTTTCCTATCGAATACCACAAGGATATAAGTAACTTAAAAAGAATAACACACTAAAAGAACTTTATACATTGATGTCACAGGATAAATAGCGATTGCAGAGAACTATGGAATGAAAGTGAGAAAATACTTCATCCTATCACTTGAGCTTAGCAAACATGAACATACTTTATATTTCTAATTTGTTAATTTGCCTTCTGAATATTTTGCTTCAAATAAAAATGATAATACAGAAGTACTGTAAGGCTGAGCAGAAGAGGGAGGAAGAGAGAAGAGGTAGAGGGAAAAAAAAAAAAAAAGGAAGTCTATCAAAGAGGCATGGCCACAGGCTGCCCAGAGAGGCTGCGGAGGCTCCTTCCCTGAAGATCTTCCAAACCCGCCTGGATGCCACCCTGTGCTCTGGGTGTCCCTGCTGGGGCAGGGCAGTTGGACTAGAGGATCTCTAGAGGTCCCTTCCAACCTCTGCCCTTCTGTGATTCTGCTCTTAGCTTTCTGAGTAGTAGAAACATCAAAGAGACATGGCCACAGGCTGCCCAGAGAGGCTGCGGAGGCTCCTTCCCTGAAGATCTTCCAAACCCGCCTGGATGCCACCCTGTGCTCTGGGTGTCCCTGCTGGGGCAGGGCAGTTGGACTAGAGGATCTCTAGAGGTCCCTTCCAACCTCTGCCCTTCTGTGATTCTGCTCTTAGCTTTCTGAGTAGTAGAAACAATCTTGCTTTTTTTAAAGTTATGTTTGTATTATGTGCTACATGGAAATACCTATTTTACAGAATTTTCAGGGATTTTCAGTCTCATCCAGAGATCAAACAAAGTTTAGGTGAAAAAAGAGCAAAATCAAACATTAGCAATTCCACTTTTCTAATTCTAACCTTTACATTTGTAATGATAGCACATAACAATGTTGCCCACTTCTTATCACAGCAGCTTCTGCTTCTGTCAGTACTTAACCATATCTTCCCTGGGTTGCATGACGAAACCTGAGGTGTAAACCACTAAAGTGGGACTAGAACAGTCCCAGTAGATTATTAGAGTAGATTAGTGGGCAAAAGATCACTAAGGGTTTGGTTATGTGAAATTGCTACACAAGAACCCAGGCACAAGAGCCCAGGTTGTGTTAGAGAGCCAAAACAGCCAGATTTGGTGAAGGAACTTGCTGCAGGACATGACACCCTGAGCTCGCTCCCAGGCCCAGCCAAGCTCCTGGCTCTGTACATGGAGATGGAGTGAACATTAATGCTGGCAAAGGGCACTTCCAAAACCTGCTCATCGAGCCAAGTGCTGCCTAGAACTAGTCAGCAGGAAATACAGAAAATACAGAACTGAACCCAGGTCTCGACAGGTTCATTAGTTGGCTAGATTTAAATCCCAATGTGTCCGATGGTGAAACTCCAAGATGTCGGAATTGGTTGCTGCTGAGAGACAATCTCCTGTCATTCACCAGGCAGGTGTTATGCTGCTCATCCCTACCTATTTAAATAACATCAATAGATGCTTTTACCCAGAGACAGAAGGGATGCAGTATATAACTGTGACTTATTGAGTATGTGTCTTGCATAATCCCTGCAGTGAAAGACTCTACTGGAGATTTGGTTTTGTACATTAAAAGGACAATGGAGATGCATGGAAAACTCTTTCAGACAACTCATCCTTTACAGACTTGGTGACAAGAACATTTTTTTGTTGTTGTTGTTTTTTAAATCTAATTTTTTCCCTTCCTTTCTGCTAAGCTTGCAAGACTTTCAAACAATACCATTAAAAAAATCATTAAATAATATCTAATGTCTTAAAACTTTTATAGCACTTCAGGTTTGCAGGCTGGAAAGGTTTTTACAGTCTCTGAGGCTGCTGCAAATCAGAAAATTCATTATACAGCAAAATGCACTCTTACATTTAGACTGCTCTTGAAAACAGGCCTATTTTCTGTGCAGTGATAGTTGCAAAGTAAGTGGAGGTTTTAAGCCAAACTGACTCCTTCATCTATGAAATAAGAACCATCTGTGTTAAATAATTTTCCAGGCATAAATACTAGGAGAGGGAATGTCCTCATCACCCTTGTTCCCCAAAGTGACTCATCCAAAGATTCATTTTAATCAATCAGTTATGGAAAAGGCCAGAAAGACTCAGGTTAATGCAAATCTGTCCTGTTGCCCCTGTGAGTTGTTCCTGAGCAATCCTGACTAGTTAACTACTAGAGATAAAAACAAAACAAAAACACGTTAGTTTACAGTGTGGAGAGATACACTTATGCCTTGGGATTAAGCTTTGCTTTTGCAATTTCAAGAAAGCTAAAGAAATATAAAAGGAAATGAAAAATAGCCCTGGACTTAGTGCTGTTCTTGCTCCCTCCTATCTCGGGCAGCAGCAGGAAGGGCAGGATTGCATTTCCGTGCTCCAGCCGAGCGGCTTCCAGCAGGCAACCGTGGCCAGAGCACGGCAGCAGGGAGCCAGCTGGGCAGGGAAGAATAACAAGTGCCAAGGCAAACCGATAACATTGCATGTGCCTTATACTAGAAGCTGAAATTTTGGATATCTATCAAAAGAGCAGGAAACATGGCAGATTTCCTGCAGGATACTCCCTCAGCCTCTTTGTTGTTGCTCTTTTTCTTGGAGGCTTACAACACCTATCAGAAAATATAGGATTTTTCCCCTGTCTGGGAAAACTTCTGACCCTCCATATGAAGCTGCCAGGTTTTGTCTGCTTCCCTCATCAAATTCACAAGAGCGTTTACCTGCCAAGAGTTGTTACATAAGTTGGTGATCAGAGTCACAGCAGCTGCATGCACCTCATTCAAGGCTGGAGCCCCTTACCTCCAAGAGGAAGGGGTGATGCTCCCCTGAAGGAACGGTTGTGCCAACCCTTACCTAGGAAATTGCATTTGTTGTAGTGAAGATCACCCAGGCAATCTCTGTGGCATCAGCTGAGCCACTATCCTTTCGTCACTGCCCTTTTCTTTGGTCTCACACCAAAACCAGCAGCAGGTGCCTATTTTACCTTGATTCTTCTGCTACTATAAGGAAATCATTTTGTGACTAATGCATCTCTTCCTTTACAATATGTTTAACACACACTGATTATTTTTGACCAAACCATGTTGTTAGCACAGTTTCACTACGTTACTTCTTTGGTGAGTACTTCTACTTTACACAAGATCTACTGTCACTAAGTGAAGAAGGGAGGGGAAGAACAGTTATTTGGTTTAAAACAAGGTAGGAGATGAAAACACTTCAGGTTGCTCTTATGGACTTGATCCAGGTCTCTGGGAAAATTTCCACGCACTTCAGTTGAAGACAGATTGGACTTTCTTATTCTTTTACAAAGTCCTCGACAATCAAAAGCCTAAATAATAGGACTGTTAAGCAACACACAGTGAACTAAATAATTTACTTACTGGAGGGTTTCCTAAGTGGATTTTTTTCTTTCTGAAGATTAAGGGCTGTCAACATACTTCAAAGTCTGTTGCTTTTCACACTCTGTCTTGCCAGGAATGTATCTGGTTCATCTAAGTGCCTGTAAATGTGGGGCTTTAATTGCTTGCTGGAAAGTCTGTTTGACAAATCAACAGCCCCAATTCTTTATTTAAAGGACTTCCCAAGTACCTCTTTTAAGAGGAGGGGGACGGGAGGGAGAGAAGAAATATTCCCCCCCCCTCCCGCCAGATGATCTCATGGCCTCATTTCTTTAAATACAGCTTGAAAAGAAGATTTAAAAATATATATATATTGATGCCTAGGTTTAAATATTTATCGCTTCACACTTCAATTCTTATAAAAATTAGATATAAAACATGGACATAACTTTAAACATACGTATATCGAATAGCAAGAAAGTTATTTTGTCATTAAATGGACCTATTAGGTAACAACTCCAAAGGGGAAAGGATAACTGGAAACATAAAACTATTCAATGGACTACAAAGTTCAAAATATTTTCCAATAAAAGGTCTTTTTCCCCCTGATGCCTATAAAATCACAGAAAATTCCAGATCTCTTAAAGAATTGCTACAATACACAGGAAATCCAAAAAGATTGGGAATTGTGTAAAAGTGGGGAAAAAACAAGTTAACCAAGCAACTTAGGGCCTATACACCTAACTTATATAAGATACAAAGTTCACGACCAAGATTTGAAGGAAAAATAATATTGCATAAGAAAACAAATAGAAAATGGGTCGAAATATATCACGTTTCACATACATGGGAAATTATTGCCTGGGTTGGTAATGCTTTAGATGGAAATAAGCATACTGTGCTTTGGATTTAGCCATGTGCTGCATGCAGAACTATTCTCCAGACATATTCAGCTCACAAGCACCATCCCTACTCACACAGAACATATTTAAGCACTCAAGGTTGGTGAAGAATTGCTTGAATTCACCCTTGTCTTGACCAGATACCTTCAGAGATTTAATTTATGCATTTTAGCAGAAGATGGATTGCAGTAATATGCTTTTGGCTGATCTCTCGGAGGTAAGCGTAGGTAAACTACAAGCAAAATGTTGCTGTCAAACATTTGACACGTACAAAGCACCAAGAGCCCGATTTTGTCAGTTCAGTGTTGGCTGTCAGTTGAATGAAAAGAGGACAAAAAATCAGCCTGGAACAACCGGTATCACAAAAACCGCATGTGCAAGTTTCAAGGCACAAGGATCAAATAGGTCATCGCTCACTTCCCTGCTTGCCCGTTTTCTCTTTTATGATTAGGTCCTCACACTAATTCTGCAGGCCCCACCATCTATGCAGTCATGGAGAAATTTTGCTCCTGTCTGCATCAATGACAAAATTTGGCTCATGGCAATTTGTCACCTGGAACCACTCAGTTTGATTCTTGTCTCAGTGACACAGGTAATTCCCTTGTAGTCATTCAAAAGTACATGGATGTGCATTCAAATTATTACCTTTCCAGTAGTTCTTTCATTATAATTCCCAACTGTTAAACTTGCAGTGAAGTGCAATTTTTTCCTACTTTTTTTTCCCTCCTTCAACAGACTTTTTTTCTGACAATGGCAAGGTTTTAGTCATTTCTTATGTTAAAAAAAAAAAAAAAGAAAAANTCTTTCTGACAATGGCAAGGTTTTATTCACTTTTTTTTTTTTTTTTTTTACATAAGAAGTATATTCTTTGAAGGTTTACAGACCAGAGAACTTGTTGTTTATCAAATTAGTTGTTTCCCAATCTTTGGGAACTGGGGGTAATACAACGCTGCTGCATAATGCTGTAAATTGAGATGAGCATAAAAGAAATTATTTAATGTAGACTGAACAAAAGATGGGTGGAATATGTAGGAAGTATTCCAAATAATTGCTTGATTGTGATGTTAAGAGGAAAGGAGAAGGCTTACATTTTTCTCTCTTTCTCTTCTTTGTGTGCACGTGTACGGATTTCAAGACCTTTTCTGAAAGCATTTCCAGTTCTAGTCATCTTTAATTTACCAGGATTCAGAAACAGCAGAAAGAAGGAAAGGGTGAAAAAGAAAGGTATGTTTAAGCTTCAAAAAGCACACCAGAAAAGAGATGAATGCCCAATTTAGCTCAGAAATGCAATACCATTTGATGTCAGATAAAAGGCTGGATTTTCATTTACTTTGTTAATCATAAATACAATGGAGAGGAGAATATCTTTTTTAATTATTTTGTTTCATCACCAGCACGATTTCAGCAATACAGATCATAAAAATACGTTCACTGAGGCGAATTAAAACCTTTTTACCCACATACTCCAATAAAATCACCAGAGCAAATTGTTTTATCGAGTTCTCTTTGCCAGCCACCCATCCCATTTCGGAGGCAGTAATCTGTATTTGTGTCAGACTCTCCTCCCGCCGTGCACATTTAGAAGTATCAAAGGCAGTCAGAAAAGGGACCTGCTGAATGTAGGGTAGTACTATGAAACATGTATAAATTCGTGCACATAATCACAGAGGATCACGAACACAGAGTTCTGCAATTATGTTTTATTGCTCAATTAGACATCAGTAATAGCTGGTGGCTGCTGATCCACAAGCCTGTTAAGGGCATTTGTTGCCATCAGCAAGGTGGATTAGGTGTGAGCCGTACGAGTCTGCCATAAGACAGTGGAATTTCTAAAGTTCCTAGGAATTCCTTCCACGGACTCCTAGAAGGATCATCAACCCTTCATCTATAAAAAGTGAGTCTAGAATGCAGAGAAACACTAACGAAGAAAAATAAAGTTACGTCAGTAATTTGGAAAACACAGCAGCAGCCTATTCAAATGCCAGCAGCCCTGTGTGCATACTGGAGGATCCATGTATCAGAAACCATAAAATTTCCACTACAGAAACCTCCACTACTTTCTTTCAGCTTAAGTCAATTACTTAACTAGTTCCACATTGTCCTACTGGCTATCAAAGCATGACTGGAGAAGTTTGGGATGAGAAGTTTTAAGAGAAGGAAGCTCCTCTGTCCACATAACCACGTTCCAGGCATAGAAAAGGGCACCTCCACCTTGGAGCTGTTGCCTACTAGCTCTGAGCAGAAAAAAAAAGTGCTTTTGGGATCATTCTTGCTCTCTTCCTCAGCAGACAGGGGCAAAGGCCGCCTTCCCCACTACAGTATTGGTCCATAGGGCTTATAGAAATTGTTGAAATGGAAGGCAACAGCCAAGGATCACAGGGGGATCACGGAGATACAACTCAGAAATCAATCCACAAAAAGTCTGAGGGAAGCTGTATGTCCTGCTGTATGTTTGCTTGCTGTTGCTCACATAGAAGAAAGGAATAAAAAGCCATAACATGTTTAGAAAAAAAAAAATCCACAGAAAGGCTGGTTAATATTCTGTTTATATCTAAAGAATGGTATGGATCATTGAATGAATTACAGGATTGAGCGAGAATAATGAAAGATTCCTCCTCGAACTTTCACATAGACATGCTACATTCCAATTTTAACATGGAGATTAATCCTATTAAATCCTTACTTACATGGGTAAGTCCTTAGCTATGCTATTAGTAACACTATGCAATCAAATTAGACTTTTGCTGACACAGAAGATCTGAGATTTACAAAAAGCAAGTTTTGGCAGGCCTAAGAACCACATTTTACATTTTCTTGTCATTTCTGTGGTTTTACTTTGGAAGCAGGAATATGTGGAGGTCGAAAGCCATCCTACTGCTGGTTTCACTGTTGCTCTTTGAAATACTCTCAGGTTCAGTAAACTCTGGCCACAGAAACCCTAGCATTGCCCCTTTCTCCATATCTGAATGAGAATTTTCTTGCCTGTATAGTATTAAAATGGCAGGAAAGCAGGCGCAACCCAAACCACTAAAGCACATGACATAAGCTCAGCACCGCGTTTTCCCCAGGCAGACAGCAGGGCTGGTGTGTGACACAGGTCAGCGCAAGGGGCTGATGCTCAGTCACAAAGCAGGTTATCTCTGTGTCACCCAAGGAGGGGAGTAGATGGGCTTTTCCCCTCCACCTTTGAAGGGCACAAAGTCCCAGTGCTTTCATGCAGTCAGCACCATGCACCAGGGGTTGTTTAACAGGTTGGCTCAGCTCCCTGAACACCAGGATCCCTGTTTTCTGCTGCCCTACAACTCTAATACAGGAGAGACGCAATTTGAAACTATCGCAGAGTAAATACAAATGGAAAGATGCGTGTGCTGCTCTCAGAAGACTCAAGGCATACTTGGAGCACTTAACTTAGCAGAAAGCATTACAAATAAAAGAGGCAAGAAAAATAAATGACACACAACTTCCTTTCACTGCATTGTGGAAGGACACATTTTGGGGATACGTACTGGAAAGGGCACAAGTGATGCCAACTGGGGAGAGATGGCAATTTGATGGGAGATGATTCGAGGAAAAAAATAAAAAGAAAACAAGATTTTTTGCTAATTGGGAAGTATTTGCACAAACCTGAACCCAGGAAACTCCATCAAGTTGCAAAGTACTGGCTGCACCAAATATTCAGGCAGCTGAACTGGCCCTTTCCAAAGTAAGGGAGATTTTTGGTGGACTAAATTCTTACCTTGCCCCCTTTTATTTGTCCTTATGTAGATAGTCTGTGCTACAGAACAAGTTCCCAAGTGTTGGACCGAGTGAGTTGCCTGAAACTTTGCCCAGAGAGGACAACCACTGCTCAGAGCAAAGGGCCATGCAGGCAGGAACCGTGTGAGCGGAGATTTATCCGAATGCTCATGCAGGTAATAGTGCTCGTAAATACAGCTGCAAGGGGAAGGAGAGGTGAAGTTATTTCTTTAGGTACTGCAAACTTCTTGCTTAGTTTTCCAAGCAGTTTTCTGTGTTGGAAGGGAATTGGAAGCTAATCCTAGGACATGAACCGAGTGTGATTTATGAGGTTAAAGTAGGAGAATCTAGGAACTTGCAATAGCAGTACATTGGAGATGCCCAGAAAGGGCACACACTGTGCTAGGGGAAGTGACCCAAGTAGTTTTCTCTTGTGAAAGAGAGAAAAATAAAGCACTGAGGAAATTTTGTATTTGAACACTGTCATAAAAACGAACATGGAAGAGAGGGAGGTGTTCATGAAGCAGAGTGGAAACTCCTTATGGTTAAGCACAAGCAGATGCCCCTGCAAACCAAGGTTTGTGCATGTTCCTAGATTGGATCCATTGCAGACTGCAGCAAAGTTCTCATTGACTGGAGTTATACACGCTCAGCCCTTAATGCAATCAGTTTTTAAACAAACTATAAATAGACTTAGAGTATCTCAAAGGTACCTGTGCTAACAGGGCCACTTGCATGGACATGTCAGTCTGGCCTGCAGATGATTTCTTTTGCTAATATTTAGCTCTTTTTTCCTCCCCACAACACAATTATTTACAAACACACTTGGTGTATTTTCTAATTGACTTCTTCATTAAAAATTATTTTCTAGACAGTGTTTGCTAATATAATCCAGTCTGTGAATTGGCCGTGACTGCTTTTGCTTTAGGCACTCATTAACTGTGCCATGTGATGGGTAACCTACAGCACCCAGAACTGTTTCTGCTCTTTAATGAGACGTCTCAAGAGCTCCCGAGCAATTCCTGGGGTAGACGGCAGTCCTTCACCCTGTGGATACTCTCAGCAACACTGCTCCTATTTCCACAAATTCCTTTGGAGAGAAAAAAAAACCCCACACTTGTATAAATATTTAGAGGAAACAAATAAAAGGGCTCACGAGTCATGAATACAAAGCAAATCCTCTCTTTTAGCCAAATAGTATTCACAAACATTTTCCTTCTCTCTCTCCCACAGAGACCACTCTAAGAAAACTCTTCTGTTTGTTACCAGAAAGCAGATACTACAAAGACTAATACAAAAATTATCCAGAGATTTGAACAAGAAAAGTAAATAACTCTAGTTACCATCATATTTCATCCATCCTAATTGATCAGTAATAAAAAAAAGGAATAGAAATAACCTCTGAGAACATTTAGGATATGCCTACCAGTCCAAGATTGCCCTCCTTTCCAGTTTTCCCAGTCTATTTTGAAATTTTTGCCCGCAATCTCCCACTACTCTGTATTATCTTTACATGTTCTGTTCTAATCAAGAACCACACCCACTGTTTAGCTATTGCATTGGATAGGACTACATTTTTCTGACCTTCCTATTAACCTGAGTACAGATTTGTGGTCTGGTGCTGCCCGGGTGACCAGGGCTGCTCTGGCAGTTGTGTGCTGAGCTGTCGAGCTGCTGTTTTGACATAAGCAGGGCATTTTTGCAATTCCTTAATTACTCTATTTCATACTAGTAGTTACAATAACTTCTATCTGCAAAAGCCAGTATGCAAAACCATCGGGTAAGGCAACAGTGACTGAAAATGCAACTTTTTAAATTAAAGTTCTCTTATTCTGGGCTAATACTTTTTCTCTTCCCCCTGTAAGCTTAGCTGTTATATTATCTGTTCTTTGTTATATAGTAATTGAAAAGGATCAAAAACTTATTTCTTTCCCCCCCCACCATGCTTGAAGAGGGGGTCAAAGACTGTTCCCTCCCCCCCCCCCCAAGCTCCCAAGTAAGATTAAAGCTCATTTTTCTGCCCTGTTAGCAGTCCAGGCAACGTAACCCTACTGCTCCAGCATCTTCCCTGCAAGTCAGCATGGTCAGAAAGACTCTGTATCCACATATTAATTCGCCCTTTATCCAAAGGCAGCAAGGCGAGATGGGCAGGGAGTTGCCTGCCATAAACACGTGCCTTCACCTGGGATCCAGTCACGTCTCTCCCACGCAAGCCTTGGGGCACACTGGAGAGCAACACCACATGAAAAATGAGTTTATCAGCTCCTCAGCAGCCACAGCAGCTACTCCAGCAAACATAAGGCTGGCACCAGCCTCTGCGATGTTTCCATGTGCTGGCTCTGCAGGTCCATCAAGTCCAAACTTCTGCTTTACCTTTCCTCCCACCTCCTTCCTTCTCCCCATGTTAATTTTCAGTCGCAGGTTCAGCTAAGTGAACCATTAAAAGTGAAACAAACCGAGCTGAACGACAAATTAAGATGTGCCCCAGGCAGCAAACACGTTTCTTTTTTAACTTCCATCTGTCGAGTGCTGCTTCTGAGGTATGTGACAAAAAAGCATCCTTGCTCGCAAACAGCTTTGCATTCCTGTGTATAGGTGGCCTGAGCAAGGAAGAGGAGGGGGAGAGAGTGCCTAAGTGGGCAACTTATTAAATGCATGATGTGGAAAATACAAAAACCAAGACACTGTCTGAAAAATTGCCTTGGATAAGGGTATTCCTTCCCCTTCTGTAGAAAACTAACAAGAGACTGAGTCAGACTAGTTGATCTTAAGTTTTACCTAGAGGCAGATGATGTTTAACATCAGGCCATATGAATACACTTCTGAATAACTAATAAAAGAGAAAGAATTGTTGTGCCATTATAATTTACTGAGTTTCTGTCCTAGTTAAATATATATAGTCTCTTTCCTGAAGGATTTAGAACCAAGAGTGCTTTTTAGCAGTACAAAAATCAATGCCTTCCTCCATTTGTTCATGACAAACCCAGATGCATTAGAAAAAAAAAGTTACTAAAAACATGGGAAGTGTTTCACTGGCTGTGTGAGAGAAATATCATTTTGGCTTTACAGAAAGCCATGTAGAGTTTTTTTGGGTTTTATGCAGCCTATATAAATATAAGAGCCTACGACAGCAACAAATGAGGGCCTCTGTGATGGCTTTGGGGCTGCCAAGGAAGCCACCTGATCAGTTCTCTGCACAGAGATAGTGTTCACAGCATCAGCAGTAATTTCACCCAGGGTTGATATGCCAAGGCATTTTTAAATAGGCATAGGAAAGGTAAAGTCATGCCTGGTGAATCTGGAGTATTTCTCCCCAGTAAGATTATTCACAAGCACATATGATTCTGTGACAACCTCTGAACCCCACTTCACAGCTTGTAGGAAGTGCTTGATGCATTCTTTCTAATGTAGATTTTTGATTTCTCTCATTAGGAGGCGTACAGCATGTGGGGCTGATTTGCATTTACATTATGTTTCCCTTTAGTTTCCCAGATATTAGAAAGCAACCTCAGTACAAATGAAATGCAGCCCTAGCACACAGCACTGCTGCCCACACAGCACCCAGCCTGGGGCCCACTGCAGCCCATGACCAAGCCTCATACAGGCTGGGTCACCTCCTTCCCAATAAAATAAGCAGTTTGGGGAATTTATTATTAACGCATGCATCTAGAAGTGATGAACACCTACTACCTTATCTGGTCTACCATGACCTGGCCTAGCTTGTGTTTTCTAAATAAATCTTTCGATCTTTGCCATTTTTCAGGAATTCAAGTGTCTGGTGCGCACTGTGCATGTGAGCAGTTATGTGAGGACTGGGTAGACATCCACAGATTAGCAAAGAGATATGGCTGGTAACAACTGATGGGACAAAGTTCATTTAAAACTTAAGACAAAGTTCACCCTAGGAGGAGAAAACACTATGTTTGACCATTGACTTTTAATTTACAAAGTAGATAAACACTATGTCATTAATAAAAAGCTTAATTAAATGTTTTCAGATCAGCTATAAAAGTCTGTGGCTAAAAGTCTCAGAAATAGAAACTTTGGTACTCAAAAAACCTTCTATCTTATATAGACTTGATGAAAGAATATTTCAGAAAAATAATCTTTTGATGAAGCATAATTTCAAGAGCTTCTCTTTTTCCAAACCATACAATAGGATTCAACTCTGTCCTTCCGTGCCTCGAGCTGTGCTGTGGGGTTATCACCCAAGAAATCCACATTTGCCTTCTTTGGCACTAGGATTTGCTGAATACAACCTTCCCTTTGCATTAGTTTCAGCATGTATGTTCTGAAAAGTGACTTTTTTATTCATTTCTTTAGCTGTAGATTAAAGATTAGATGCTTGGCCTCAACAGTGCTGAGCTGCCAGTGCTCAGCTCTTGGTGGCAAAGGACCGTCCTTGGAAGGGCTGCACTTGCTTTGGCTGCCCACCCATGTTCCAGCTCACATTAGCTGTTGCCATCATGATTTTTCTGCAGCAAATAGAAACGACCTCCTGTGCCCATATCCAATACAATTTGTATTTCTGAAATATATTACCTGGATGCTGGGGTTTCACACAGCAGGTGATGCAGCTGCGGCACCTCTGGATCGTGAGGCTGCGAAGAGGTGGTTCAAGTTAACTCAACACGGACCTGGCAGCTCAGCTGGCGACCTGGGAAGACACAGCACAGCCACCTTCAACTCCACGTGATCGGAGCTAAAAAAGTCCCAACAAAAACAGTTCACCAGGAACACGTAGGGCTTCCTGCATGCTTCCAGCAGCCCAAAACAGGGAGCACCCAGGCAGAATGATATATAGTACTAAATACTGGCGTTACATATAGATACATTCAAGCTGGCACATTTCCCTATTACACATCTCAAAACCAACACTTTCTCTGCCTGGTACATCCAAGCTCATTGCTAAACTTCACACAGAAGTGCTCAGATGCACCTCTGGATGCTAAGGTGAGAGACAGTGATAAATAAATGCATTTCCAGCATCAGGAGTTCTTTCTGTTGTAGGATGTAGTAGAAAGTTAAATAAGCCAGTACCAGAAGAGACAGAAACACACCTGAAATATGTTAACAGAGGACAGGACCTCAGGAATACACTAGTCCAGG
This sequence comes from Crypturellus undulatus, assembly GCA_013389825.1. Lineage (NCBI taxonomy): Eukaryota > Metazoa > Chordata > Aves > Tinamiformes > Tinamidae > Crypturellus > Crypturellus undulatus. The sequence goes on from VWPW01032560.1 coordinate 254,522, forward strand.
ACAATATCCGTGCAATACTAAATGCTGGAAAATATCCAGATATTCACTGGAGAATTAGTTCTTTTAGCTCTCTCCATTCTTGAAGTATCATCAACATCTTTTTCACTAGCTTGTAATAGTTACACATTGACTGGGCAAAAAGCACTCCTGTAGTTACTTGGCAAGAGATCTCATCTGATGATAGCACTACGTAGAGATTTTTATTGCTTTCAGCATAACCTTGTATTATGTACAGTTATTAAAACCCTTTCCATATGTTGAATTGAGGCTGATTTTGTTGCTTGGATACAGGACAAAAAAAAACTGTTCAGCAACATCAGCCCTGCTGGTTGTACTGAAATATTAAAAAGTATAAGTTATTGATACACAGACTGAGACACAGAAGAGATATGAGTTCTTCAGGACATTACATATATAAATTATATACAATACTTGATTCAAGAAGTTTAATTTGTTAGAAAATATACATCTGAACTTACCTAATTTCATTTTTCTTCTTTTTAAAAATCAATGTTAGCTTTAGCTTAGAAAAGCAATATTGGAATTTTAGTTCAACACTTCAAAACTAATGAAGAGAGTCACGTCAACCCTAATCATTGTTTTCCTCTCTCTACAACAAAAACAATAAAAGTTGAAGTAATAAGAAACCTCACCAAATAATTTCTTAGATATTATTTCAAAATTTTGATTCTGGGCATACTCTGCAGGACAAATGCAAAGTAAAACGCCACTCCATAGTAGATCAATCATTCATTACCTAAACTGCAAAATTTTTGATTTAATAAAATATATATATGCACCAATTTACAAATGCTTTCTCTACAGGAAGGTTTGTTTTACTTAGAGTGCTCCTCTGGGCTGCTTCCTTTATTCAGGCCTTCTGCCGAGAGTACTTTAAGATCTGGATCAAAGTTACAGTTTAATTTCATTTTGCATTGGGCAGTATAACTCATCACAAATAAACTTGCAGCAGGGAAATGAACATCCCCTCACCTTAAGTGCTCATTTATTGTTCTTGATCTGTCACACTTGATTAAAATACAGAGCTTGCCTCCCAGGCTTAAATTAGCTTTTCATTTTAAATGACTAGCATTCAGGTCTGAAAAATAACAGCCCATTTGTTTCAATATTTACCATGTCCATTCAGAAGGGGCTTACATTACAGTCAATTAGCAGTTAATTGTGATCCATAATTCAAGCATTTGCTCACTGTTTGGCAATGCAGAAATCACATAACTGGATTGTACACTGCCCTCTCAATGAGGGGCACAAAACCTGGCAGGCAGATGAATCACAAGGTACAGCCTGGGCAGTGCTGCAACAAGAACTCTCAAAACTTGACATATATATATATATTGAGGATAGGGCGCTAGAGGAAGAAAGGTAGTACTTAAGAGCACAAATCTGTTTGAAAAAAAGGGACTGGACACTCAGGCTGAGGGGTTGCGAAGGTGTCTGCTGCAGGACCAAGAGCAGGATAACATTGATACTGTCTGCTTGCTGGATCCTGACTCCTGGTGCCCACCCTAGCAGGTGATTCCTTGGTGCTTGCAGGAAAGTTTGCTTTTCCTTTTTTGATTGCATAACTGGAAAGCATAGAATCATTTAGCTACAGATAAGACCCCTGCACATAAAGCCAACACTGAAGAAAGAGTTCATGTCTTCCTAAACTGAGATTCCCAACATCCCCATCCCAGCAGGGCGATGCGATCTAAGAGCGAGTCACCATGAACTGAAAGTCAGAGGCTCAGGTCAGTCATATTTATCCAATACTCTTAACCAAGGAGTTAATTAACATCCAAGGGCTCCCAACTGACTGATCTGGATGACAATTGTGAAAAGTTAGAGCAAAAGATAATCTGCCTCAGACTATCCAAAAACCAGACTAGACTGATAAACTGGGTGCAACAGCCTGTAGTGCATGGCCTTCTCCATGGCTGCATGGCCCGCACCTTCTCCAAAGGCAGCAGTATTGTTGACCAAGACTCTACACAAGGTTTTCACCACACAACCGAGCACCACACAACTGCTGCCTGCTGCGGCAGCACTTGCAAAGTCCTAAGCGTCACTTGGTGGTCATGTACAGCAGCGCGAAGCCTACAGGGCCCATTCACCAACACTTAAATCTCGCGCTGACAGTTTACTGCTTTCCATTTAAAAACGTGATTCTTCTGGATTATTGTCATTGCTATGGGCAGCTCTTGGTGCTAGAGGGCAAGGAGAACAACAGCTTTATTTTAACAGATCTTCCGGTGGGCTGTAGTGCAGAAGACAGTTTTGATAAAGAAGCTAGTAACAGAATTGAATTCTCACAACAATCAGTCTCCCAGATGGAAGAAAATATGAATAATGAAAGCCTGAAGAAGAGCCAAGTTGTTTTGCAATACCATCTTACTCTCACTTCTCTGCTTCTTTTCTTTTCTCTCCCCTGTCTGTCCGTGTCTATTATTTAAGAATTGTTCTATGTGGAAAAAGGTCTCGCAGAAAGGTGCCCACAGTACCAGGTTCTCAGCAATTTTAACAAGGACTGCTACTAATCTACATGATAATCAGTGCTAAGACTTTCTAAGATCCACTTTATAAAGGCACCTTCCAGGCCACTCACAGCAGAGCCATAAAGAAGTGGATGCACAAGAAAAAAAAAAAAAAAAAAAAAAAAAAAAANAGCCACCACACACAAACAAACACACCACACAATGTTAGTTGGCAAAGTAGCCAACAAGAGATCATCATTTTAATCACATGCGTTAAAAGGCAACACTGGGAAGCCAAAACTGTCAAAAAAGTTTGTGCCTGAAGCAGGGAACTGTTCAGAATTTTTTTTTTATTTTAAAACCCTTAAACTGTGAAGTGGTTTATTGAGATATACTGTGACAACTCTCAAGTTATAACTATGGAAGGGTTTATGGAAATATTTCAACCAGAGAAGTGCTTCTAGTCACTAGTATTTTTTTTTTTTTTAAAGTAGCACTAAACCTGCAATGTCTATGAAATGATAGCTCTGTGTGTCTGAAACTATTATATTATAAATGTATTTATTCTGCAGATTCTCAAAGTGTTTTACAATGGAAGATTAGTATTTTAGTGGAATTTTCTGACCTCCCCAATTTTTGTGGTGAATCATGGGCTGGTTGATTTGTGAAAATAAGAATGTGCAACCTTTCTTTATTCAAAAGAAACAAACAAGCATGTAACAACACCTCAAGAATTTCAGTTTTAACAGCATCAACATCACTTGGATTTTTAGATACTGTAATAAAAAGAGAAAAAAAAAAAAAAAAGCACAATTAAAAAGAAAAAAGCCTAAGGCTTTTGCTAAGTAGTCCAAATGAATAAGTAGTATTTTTAGTTTCAGAATGATTTGCAGAGAAAAATTAAAACATATAGTTGTTAAAGAAATGACAAATACTTAGAAGACATATTCTATCTCTTGAGGATGAATACAATTTGTGCTTCCTAATGCTGTTACCTAAAACATTTCATTGTCTTAGAGGTTAACTATAAAATGTAACAATTTAATTAACTTTAACTGATTAATTACATTTTGTTAAATTATGATTGAATATGATTTTCTTAGAACAGAAGAGCTTATCTTTCCAGAGCAACATATGCCAAATGCCAGACGCACCACTTACTGCCCACTTCCATTTTACTTCCAACCATTTATTTCTCATACAAAGATCTTAGGCCCCATGAGCACATGACTGCTTCCTTGAAACGTATAGGATGCACGTCATGACTATTTCCGAAAAAAATGTTTTCTGTCCACTCTGTCCAATTCTCACAGTGAGCTCCCGAACTCCATAGAGCTGTGCCTACACTGTGGAGAAATGAAATACACAGCCCTTCCCAGCTTGTACCTCTTGCACCATCCATGAAAAGAGAGAAATACGGAAGAGTGCTGTCCACTCAGGCATCACCCATTCAGTAGGATAACAAAGGATGAATCAGAATGCAGGTGCCCCATGACTTTGAAGGGAAAACTGTGATATTTAGGTAGAGTTAAACATTTATTTTTATCTGGATAATTTCATAAACAAGCCATCCACAGAGCAAACAAACTAGCAAGATACAGCTGCTCCCTTCAGACCAATACTAGAAAGGCAAGAACAAAGCTTGCTTCTTGGATAATGCTAAGATCTCAATTTTCTTTCTTGGAAGAAAAAGACCACCTGAATATTTCTTCAAGCAAGAGACAAAAGCCACCTACCAAAATAACCCAGCACTTCCAGGTTTGGGGCAGTTATGGGTAGGAGAGAGAGCAGCTTTTGTGCAGGCTTTGGGCATTGCCTCTGTAGGACTAGTAGCTATTTCAGAAACAAGAAAACAAATTCACACCTTCCTACTTTCCTAGTTTCCCCTCCCTAACCCTCTGCTAAAACACTGTTTAAAATGACATATTCCCCTACTTTTCAACAGTAATTCTTGATAAAATGAGCAAGTTGCTTAAATAAAGAAGCAAACAGAACCTTCTTACACATAGATTCCTGTTTCCCAGCATGTTGGGTTGAGTTCTGGGTCTTTACAGACTCCAGCTTTAACTGAAGCCTCCCTACTGACCAGGCATTTAGAAGGATCTTTTTCCATGTGGCATCTCTTATGTCTAATATGGTGTTAATTGCTCCTTCAGCTGGGATCAATTAGTGGATTGATCACACGGATGGGTATTGCAGGGTTTCACTCCTCAATAGAGCTACTGATGAAAGTCATCACAGTCCATATACCTATGCGGAAAATATTTTAATCAAAAAATGTCCAAGCCATTTCCTTAAAAGCCCATGTATCTGAGGCAGTGTCTACAGAAAGCTCTGAAGAGACCTAAATTGCACCCCCCCTCACACAGCCTTTGTATGTCATGTCTCCCTTAGTGTTAATTTAATGCATATGAGCAGGTCAGTAGAGATAAAAACTGAGCTCCGATGAGCTCTGACTCTAGAACAGGTCTAGCAATGTGAAATTACTAAATTTTAATTAGGATTTAAAAATCAGGAAATAAACATGAATATGAGAAAGTCTTTTCAATAAATCTATTCATATACTGTCATGACTGACTTTCAGCACTCAGAGATCTACAGAGCACAGAAAGGATATGATCAGCAAACAAGAGGATATAAAGCACTGCAAGGAGGTGCCATATCTTCTTAGGAGGAATTTTTCAGGCTTTTGATAGCAGGTGCTTTAAATTAGTTGACTTAATTGAACACTGTGTGTGTAGGATGAAGGAGTTTGGAATTTTAATGCATATTGTAAAACATGGGAACCTAAAAGGAAAACTGTCACTCAGGGAGCTAATTAATGAAGCTTTTGAAAAACAAAGGGTTAGTAAAGCAAGTTGAACACCACCATAAGATATAATTTGTGTATTCTGAACTCTGGCAATTGCATAATTGGAACATCTAACACTCCTTGTCACTGTGACTCCTTCCTTCTGCTTCCTTTTTGATCCTTAAAACTTTATTATTATTACTATTTTTTGTGTGATTTCCTTTCCAGATTAGGAAATTAAGAGGGAAGAGAGGATGTTGAATCTGTTGCTAAATGGCCAGATTCTTGATTTAATGCCATTTCCTTTGCAGAACAGAAGTCATTTGTTCTGCCCATGCATGGAAATAATTTAATTTAACAGCACAGTAAACATTTACAAAAGCATTAATATTTGATTACTAAGTGGTGTTATTATACCAGTGCTACTTCTTTTTAAAAAATATTGGCTCTAAAAAATATAGATTAAACATCTAGAGGATAAAGTGTAAGTATTTGCTGAAACTCCTTAGAATGACTTGCAGAGAGGGATAGCTTATTGGCTCTTAAATTAGACCATATCCTGAATTGTAATAGCTCATAAAGACAGTTTTAAATTTAACATAGGAGCTGCCTGTGAATAGTTCAGTTTTGGTGTGCAAAGAGGAGCAAATAGGATGTAAAGAAACAAAATGATATAGCAAATTAAAAGCACAATGTAGAACAACTCCAAAGAGAAATACAGACAGTGTAACCTGGGAAAGTCAAAAACTTGATGGTCGGGCTGTTTGCAGGAAAATGTTAGAAAAAGGAGAGCTGGGAACTGAACCTGAGACCTTGAATGCTATGTACTAGACTGCTAGCTATTCTAGAATAGGTTTCACTCATGTTTTACCAAAAAACCTTCAACACAGAGAATCCAAAATGTCCCCTATACCTGTTCTCACTAATCTAGCAGTAAATGTCAGCTCTTCCCCTTTCATTTTGCTTCAGGAAAGTCTCTAGTATTCAATTCTCAGATCCATTGTCTTGATGAACATGGATTTTTCCTTCTTAGAAACGCATTGTTTCCATCCAGCAAAATGCTAGATATAGTTCAGGCCTAAAGAACAGCACAAAAAAAAAAAACCTGACAAACTTCTCTGGGGATCCATCAAGAATAATTAACTCCAGCCTGGGTTTTGCTGGGGATCCTCCCAACACAGGCACACATACATTTTCCTGCAGAAAATAAAAATTTCTGCTGGCTCCGGTCCTGGATCTTTGGACGTGCAGGTGGGAGGTGTGTGTGGAAGCTGCAGGGAAGCGGTGCCCCAGCAGATCGCTGCAGCCCGTGTGCCCTGCGCAGCCCCTCTCGCGGCCGTGAGCCACCCCAGCTGCCCCTGGCACTCGGAGAAACTGGTTTTTAAGGGTGTTTGTCCCACAAGTTTTGTCCGTGGCGCCTCTGAAGTCTTGGATATTTATATTCTCATGTTCTCTCTTTCCTTTTTTTTTTTATTACTTCTGGACAAATTTTCAAATAGACAATTGAGGAAAAATATATTTTTGGTAGCTTTGCTGTGAAGCAGTTGGCATTCTTTGTTCCTCTCTCTTTAAGGGTAATGTGCCTTTTTATACCAGAGGGGGTCTTATGAGTCTCCCAAAATGATAAAACCAGATCATTTACATGTGGGAATTGCCAGCTGGAGAGGAGAAAACATACGCTCGTGTTCAAGAAAAGTTTCACATGACGCTAAAAGAAACCATCTGCTTTTTCTTTTTTGTTCCTGCTTAAGAACAGCTTGTGTTTGCAGATCGCAATTTAACACATGGTAATAACCTACAGGACTTTGTGAAGCACGGATCTTGCTTTGCTGCATGCATAAGGAAATATAAAAGCTTGTGAAGAAGACATTTGCTTCTGATCACTGTCTTTTTGTGCTTGGTTATGTTTCCACAACTGCTGCAGCACTGCGGTAAAATCCAACCGATGTGTACGAAATGTAATGCAAGGCAGAGCTACTAATTTATACCGTACACTCAAGTACAAGTGTGCTTCCCTTTACTTAGCACATATACAGTTAGTTTCTGATTATTCTTCCACTCACAGCATAGACCAAGATTTCAATAACATCAGGGTCTTCAGTTGTACTAGCGACAGAAATATTATTACCCAATAGCCACAGATGTGCTCCAAGGAATTCCCTCTAGCCCTTTTTGAGACCATTTCATTAGCTGTCTCCTTTAGCGAGTGATTTTTTTTTCGCACACTAGCAGTAACTAGAGGTGAGGCATATGTGATATTGCATGAGCAATGTCTGGCCCCTCCGGGAAAGAGTTTAGTGCAACTTGTCCATTCATTTTTTTGCTCATCTGCTCTGCAGCATTTCTCCACACCAGGGCAGATAGATGATCATAAACAAAATGCCAGATTTCTAGGCAGTTTTTCCTTCGTGTGATCTGTTTCAGAAGAGCTTCAGGGTCCATCCTTATCTTTCCATATGCACCTTTTCCATTCCTTAAGTGAGGGGAGAGTTCAAAGTGCATTGCATAAGGCAGGATCCCTGCATGCCATTTATCCAAGATTTTCAACAGAATATCCTACCATAATATATGAACATCTGATTCAAGGGTCATGTCTTTGGCTCCCTGCATAGCACAGTTTGCAGTCCACTTCTTATCAGATTTTACATTTATATATCTCTTTAGACTTTTTAGCCATTGTGAGCGCCTGACAGAAAAGTAGCAGAATAAAGTACTAAGTGAAGTTGGTGAATTTGCACGATGGAGTTTTGCATTAGATTGAAAGTCAAGCTGAATTTCCAGTTAAAATAATATACTTCAGTGAACATTAACAAAGGTAGGAAATTATGGAGGATATTTTTTCCCCCTGTGCTGTTCCTTGTCTCTTTCTTATACTCCCTAGGAGATCTGATGATTTGGTCTGGCAAATGAATGATCCCATATGCACCATCATGATATTAGACATCTGCTACCCATCAAGATGTCAGCTTAATTTGAAAAGAAAACCTCTATAAACACATGCACACAGCACCAGCCAGAATGCTTTGTGACCTTTGGATATTTACCTAAAGAAATTAAATGCACATCTGATAAAATCAGAATTGTGATAAGTGTGAGAAGACATGGCAGGAGTTTGTTCCCTTATGTGGAACAGTGAATTCTGAAACATTCTTAATTTTACTTTTTTTTGTTGTTTGAACAACTGAAGTGACATTCTACTTGCACAAATCAAAAATGACCACAGAATCCTGTAGTCACAATTTTTTCCTTTATTTATTTATTTATTTATTTATTTATTTATTTATTTATTTAGTGATGAACAGGACAAATTCTAGGAGATCTAGGAGGTGTAATTTGACTTCTATTAGATTTCTAGTAGATCTAAAAGCAGAAGATTTTGGAGTAAAGGACAATACTTCTGTCTCCTCTTTCTGGCCTGCTCCCCTTCCTGAGGGGTTGCCCAAGTACAATAACCAGCTGGGAGAGAAAAGAGCAGTCCAGAAGAGAATCAGCAGCTTTGCAGTAAATTCCGAGACAACAAAAAGCATCACATACACAGTGTTGCATAGTAGGGGGAAGAGACAGGAAAAAATCAATATAGGGACTTTAGTGAAGATGCAGTTTTGACATCCTAAGTTAGATATGCACAGAGACTTAGTTAATTATCTGGGAGAAAAAACAGGACTAAAAATTGCACTGACATTCCCAGAGAGTCTAGAGCAACTATCATGTATAATAATAGGAGGCAATGAAATTTTATGGTAGCCTTTGATTGCTATTGAAGAGAAGGTAGTAGAGAATAAACCTAGTGAAAAACAAAAAAACAGGGGTTCATTCAGTGTCTCTTAAATGGAAAGGCAAAATCAGGTCAAGAAGTAAGGTTTTCTGTTTAAATGGGCTCACTCTGAGAAAGAAATGGAACCAGTTAGTGTAATCAGTTTGAGTGACAAACTTGGAAACAGAAATGCGGTACAGAAGTACGCTGCATTCAGAGATGCAAAATCAACCTGGAAGCTATAGCCCAAACCTGGGCAGGATGAAAGGGATGAAAGGAAGAACTGCAAATTTAATGAGATGAAAAAGGCATATTGCAAGTACGTGCAAAACTGCGCAGTCAAGTTGAGATAGGCTTTGGCAAAGAACATTACGGTGTAAAAGGCTTTTTAACAATATAAATAAAAGGAGAACAAGAATAAAAGTTGCCTGCTATGTAGTAAGAGCAGGGTCAAGAGCAAAGATAATCTAGGTATTACCCCCAAAATAGTCCTGACTTAGGTTACAGTGTAAGGGCAATGGGGATGAACATACTGCAACTCACTACCACATCTGAGACTACAGCAAAACTCTAAAAGTTTTCAGCACCTCAGGTGAGAAAACCCATTAATCTTCATCCCAGATATCTGAAAGGATATAGGAAGAGATATAATACTGGAAGCAGCAAGTCTGGTACAAGCACAGAGATCTCACCTGGACAGATGCCATTCTGCTTACCTGCTTCCTGGAAAGGTGAATTCAGAAGAGGATAAGCATTGAAATGGACTGTAGTGTAATCACGAGTGTCTCAAGTAGAGGCTGAAGGAGCCTGGTATGCTAAGCCAAGCAAAAAGCAGGTTGAGTAGGAGCACATTTGCACATTCTCTGCATTTTTCAGGGAGGAAGTATAAGGGAGGGAGAACTATTAAATCAAATGAAGAGGGACTAAATAAAGAGAACATGCTGGCTATGAATAAATTTTGGTGGACAATTAGGAACCTTCACAATGTCAGAAGACTGATTCCTGATGGAACACTGAATATACATCAGCCAAAAATCTGCAAGTTTTATAGTTAATCCTTTGAGCTCTATGAATGCATTTCTATAATAGCAGAGGCCAAGGCTTTGGATTCAGTGATTTAGGAAGTCCCTAAACCGGTGATGTGAATCCCTAGGGAAGAAGTCACTAAGGAGCCTCAATGAAATGTTAAGTGCCATCAGAGTTGCTCCCTACAGATCCACGTAAAGCTCTGTGAGAGGGAAATAAAAAGGGGTAAAAGATTGTTTATCACTCTCACAACAATGTCCTTTAAAGCTGGAGCTCCAATTGCTCCCTACATTTTCTGACAGCATCAAACAGCCTCCTAGGGAACCACAGGCACCTCTGCCCACCCATCTCCCCCTCACGAGGAACCAGCAAGACGTCGGTTTAGAACATGACTTCACTTTCAATCAATGTTTCCTGTTTCTCTAGTCTGTTAAACCGCCCCCCGTGACAAATCCTCTAAAAATGAGCGGTTTGCAAGTATCAGATCCATGCTTGCCATTCCAAGCAGCTCAACCGCAACATGAAAGCGCTGCACAACCAAGTAGGTATCTTCTCCACAAGCCTCAGGCATCCAGTGCTCTCCAGCTCTGTGATACCTGGCGCTGCTACCCTCCCTACGGAGTTATAGAGAGATAAGCTCTCTGTTAAAGAAACTTTTCTCAAAGAAAGCTCAGTTGTTAGGGGATGAGATGCAAGCTAATTTCACAGCGCCGTGAAGACCCTGAAGGTTTGTCACAACAAATAACGTATTTGCTGTCCAGCAAACGCGCAGCCTCACTCCGAGAGGCAGCGACAACGCTGACCTCCCGGGAGCCGCTGTCCTCATGCATCTACGTGGTCTGGAGTGGCTTGTTCTTGTTGAGCTTGAGAGGGCTGTTAATTTCTTTTACATATATTATGATGCTCTGGAAATAGCCTAAATTAATTTAACTTGGTGACCTTTTACAACTGTCAGACTGCAGTAATTCTGACTTTCTTGATCTTCTCTGGACCCACTTAAAAGCAGGAGAACAGGAGGCCTAATGTGGCTGACAGTTTGCATTGTATCACGGATATCTTTGGATCTGAAAGGTTCCCTAGTGTACTGCAGAGCCTGAAAAAGGGCACTCTACAGTTATATGGAGTGTTTTGATTCTGAAGTATATCCTCAGCTCCTTCAAAATTAATAGTCACAGCTCTAAAATGACTTGCACACAAACTCATTAGAAATTATTGGATTGTTCCTAATTTAAAAATAAATATAGCGATTGGAATATCAAAGCAGATAAAATATATTATTTCAACATTGTTTCACACTTTTTGCTGTATCGATCATGTTATTAAAACCTGACAAATCAGTATTGCAAATAAAACACTGGCTTTGTTCAGAAGTGGCAATATGGATCTAGACCGCAGCAGTACCTTCAGAAGAAAAAGAAATAGTCTTAGCATTTTGTGTAGTGTCAGTAGCCTCTCTAAGCATAAATACGTTCTGATTTTTGTTTTCACAGATCCAATGAATCTAACCTGATGCACATGTGTGTAAGATAACCAGCTTCATTTTGTTAGCTAAGGTGGAGCACCCTGGGGCAGGCAGTTGTGTTCCAGTTAATAGAAATGGATTTGCAGTGAGCATTCACTGGCAAATGGCTTCTGATTTGATCTGTTTAATAGAAAGAGCATCATAAAAGTCAGAAAAACGCTCCAAATTGAACTTAGCAGAAAAAAAAGGAGAAGCTTTTTAAAAACTCAAGGCACACAGTAATCCTTATAAGATGACTGGCAATTCAGTGCCCCATTTTCACCTTTAATTCCCACTGTGTGTGTTCAACACAGGTAAATACATTTGTAAATACATCTTACTGTTTATTTGCACTCATTGCTGCCTAACTTGTGTCCTGTCATGGTTTCTTTTCACTCTTTTATCTATGTTGATATTTAAAAATGCTAGGTGCAAAAATATTTTAAAATTTAGCAAAATATGCAATCTTTCTTCTCTTTTTTTAATAGTATAAGAAAGAACTGTGACAGAATAATTACTCCTGTTAGACAATCAGGAATTGGTAGAAGATTTCTCCTTTGGCTACATTTGACACTATATATTACCCAGTCACCACTGCAGTTGTGGCCGTCTTGCTCAGAGAACAGGCACATCCACATACATATCTACAAGATACACAGTGACCCAAAGATAAGGGTAAGCAGGAACTGTTCCTTTCTTTAACATTCATATTAAACACTCATATAGCTAAATGTTGGCTGCTCAGCTGCTTGGGAGCACCTAGGACTTGTGACTGACAAAAACATTTTTATTGCCACCATAAGAATTCAGAGATGAATAATAGAAGAATGACTCACTGGCCAATCAAAAGCTAAATTGCACCAATCTCCAAACCACACATCCCAGTCAAAGAAAAGCAATATTGTTTTAAAACAGCAAATATTTGTTTTAGAACAGTTTCTGAGTGCTAGGGCCATGTCTGATTGTGACCGCAGAAAACTTCAGAGGGAAACACTAACACAAAACCAACCCCGATCTTCAGCTGCTGCTGCTGCAACTTCAGATTAATTTCCTCTGTAAATGTGCTTCTGTTTTCTCCATAGCAGTGACAGACAGTGATGTACAGTTTCTATTCAGATTTAATCTTTTACTTACCTTTAGAAATAAAGAAAATTCTTAAGTGTTCTTCATGCAAGACAAAAAGAAAATGGCATAAGAAGAAATAGGAACAATTGAAGAGAAAATCCAAAAGGTTAATATATTTGTGTGTGATTTTGGGAATGCTGTAGCTCATTTTATCTTTTCTTGGATTTCTCTTGTAGAATCTTCCCTTTCAGACTATGATGCTAAAGAAAAAAATAATACAAATTAAACCCATGATGTTGAATTTTCAGCTTAAAGACAGCAAAATATGGCAAACACATACTCAATTTTCTCTTTTTTATTATTATTATTTTTTTTTTTGTGATGATCACATCTCAATTTGCACAAATCAGCTTCCTTGGGTTACAGGTTACTTGCTTGCAAGCTCGTCATTATTACACTTAATGAGATTACTGACAGCTACAAGTCCACCCAGCAAACCCTGCAAGACATTTAAGAATGTCCTTGCTGCTTCAGCTTCCTTCTTACGGACTTGGGGAGCATGAAGACACCCCACAGCAGCCCTGCCACGGTGGGAGGGAAAGGGGCTGCAGAGCCTTTGCCAACTGCAAGGTTCCAGTGACAAGGCTGAAACTAAAACTTATCCAAGGTGGCTGATAGTCAGATGGTGGCTTTTGACGTCTGCAGTCTCAGCCTTAGCAAAACAAATTCTACTACCTTCACAAAAGCCCAAAGTCATGGTCCCCTGCGATGGCCTCCACTGGTCTTTTAGTTATTCTGAAAATGGCACCTGTAGCTCTTTTCTCTTTGCAGTTCTTCTAATTCCTGCAAATTTATCTCTTTTGGGAATTTTTCAATTTAGCGCATAATAGGTAGGCAGCTTACTTGCAAACAGATTACCTAAGGTAAAGTAAATACAATTTAAAGTAAATAAAATTTACTTTGCATAATTCTACAATTATCAGGACACAATGAGCAGGCCAGTTTTGCTAAAAAAACAGTCTATGTTGCTCACTAAAATGATGCTTTAACAGGATCCTGAATTCGATACGGCTCATGGTAGAGCATCATAAACCTTCATGTGGAGGGAAAAATTGAAACTCTCCCCAGTGTCAAAAGACACAGACAATGAAATAAGCTGGACTTGTCCTGTGAAGAAGTTAAAAGCAAATGAAGGATCACCTTTCATTAAAGTCAAGTGAGAACAATGTTATTTCTACACTGCTCCTCTATAGCATGGACATCTTTCGGTGGAGGGAGCTGTAAATTAATTGTACGCAGAACTGACAGAAATACGTTCAAAAAAACCTCACCGTTGAATGAATGTCATCAGTTCTTCTTGCACCTGCAAAACAACAAAATACATTTTGAAATGATGTGCAATAATTTGACAAACAAACAAATGGCTTTTTGACAAAAGCTTAGAAAGCCTAAAAACCAGTGTCATTATTTTCTGCCTTGTATTGGCTCTGCTTGGAAGTTAGTCACTCTGCATCCATGAGGATGAGCAACCTCTCCTCTTGGGTGACGGAGCAGTTCGTACTGGTGACATCTGACGAGATCATTAGGACATTCACCCCGTGAGGAGCCCATGGTGACATGGGTTCCTAGGCTGCTCCTCTTGTCCGTGTCTCCTGCTCCCACCATGTCATTACACGGCTGGTTGTGAAGCACAAACAGACTTCTCCTCCCTCAGTTTTGCTTTGTTCTGTTCCCCCTGGCTCATCACCCGCTTTGGTACCATTTGGGCAATTTCGTTTTTCAGTTTTAAGCGCCCTCTTTCACATGAGAAGATATCAGCAAAGGAGTCATAATCGACGCTGTCAGCTGCCAGCTGAAGAGAGTGACTGACACCTCGTACGTTGTGAAAAATCACAACAGAGCTCTGTCACTGCTGCTTTTCTATGACAGCTGTTCCCGAGCCAGGCAGGTTGCTTTTCTGTACAAAAGGCATTTTATTTATTTATTTTTTCTTATAAAATAAAGACATCAGAACTCTGTTGATTCAAGAGTATTTCAGGTGTCACTCTTGCCAGGTCAGAACATAGTATTGTGACCAGGGTATATTCATTTTCTTGCAATAAATGATATTTTAAAAGAAAGTAGAGAGAGACATGAATTTTAATTTTTGCTCCCATGCACAAAGTAAGCCTTTTGGGACCCAATTTTTATGGTTGCCATCATGCACAGGTTGTGATCACAGAGGTATCGTTCTTCAGTTTGAGAGGGATCCCCATGAGGGATAGCAGCCTCTGAAATAAATTCCTGACAATTTTCTGGTGAGGAACCAGGGAAGGTAGACAAACCTCTGACCCTTGAATAAAATTTCTGCCAGAATTAGCAGCATTTTTAAGATTAAATGAACTTTTGCCATTGGAAGAAATCTCTACCTCTTCACAATGCCATTTTATTGATATTTTGATTCCTTGGCAGGCTCCCTTCATTTTCAGTGGAGCATTTCCAGTGGGCTAGGAGACCAAGTGCATTGGGAAAAAATAGTGAACAATGAATCTTTCTGCTCTCAACAACTCTAATGCCAAAAGATCTGTAGCAGATCATCGCTGTAAAATACTGATTTCAAATTCAATGGTACAGCTGTAATAGAAACTGGAAGTGTCTGCTCAGTGAAAAGGTACTGTAGAATAGTGACCAAGGAAGAGATTTATAAGTGATTACAGGAAAAATCCCTAAAGCTGTCTGCTCATTGTAGAGGCTCAGTGGAGGAAAGCAAACAAGATTCTCAGATACAGAGGGTTGCACTAGGAATATAAATGAGAGCAGGTAGCGCTGCTGCGCTCGGTGCCGGGCAGACCTCCCCCAGAATGTCGTATCCAGCGATGATCAAATGGTCCCAGCGCTGGCAAGACCACAAGAGCAATGAACGGGTAATGCAGACTAAGCAAGGGCCCGAGGGAGGTAAGGCAGCAAAAGTAGTGGGGAAAAATATTCCTCTTTCTACTTGGAAAGAAGTCAAAATGAGAGCGATGAGAGCAGATGAAATGATAAAGACAATAGGAGGGATGATAATTGAGCAGGCGCTTCTGAGAATGTATTCAGGAGTAGTTTGGGCTGATCGACCTGCCCAGAGATTCATGGCCATGCTAACCGCTGGGATAAAGGGAGGCAGGGAATATGCACCACGGGCTACAATCTCATACTGGCAATACAAGCAACAAATTAGTTGCTTTCTGCTTCTTTTCTGTGAGAATCTGGACTCACTATAATTGCTCCTTTCTTTCCCTGTAAATCGTATTTGATTTTCAAGGTAGCCAAGTGATTTCCAAAGTTCAAAAATTCTTCCCAGGATCAAGACTGCACAAGTTGAAAGAAAAAGATTGTATTTAACTTATAAAGTGATATAAGTGATGCTTAAAAAGTCCCCACTAGGTAACACAATAGAGAGAGGAGCTGGTTAGAGGCAGAAGTCAGCTCCCACTTCAGCTGAATATCATTTATAAATTCTAAGGAATACAATCATAAATAAGCCAAACCCAGACTAGATATCTCTTATATTACATTTTTTATGATGACATTTACATTAGTATTAACTTCTGGATGGTGGTTTTGAGCCCTCAGGCTGTTTCCTGTATTTGGTGTGGATGTAGCACTGTTACTCACTTCTGATAAAACATAACTAGACGATGCGGACGCCTGTACAGAAGCCAGATTAGTGCCCACACTCAGCGTCTATACTGAGTAGAAGCAGTATAAAAATGGCCTTCCAAGGCCTAAAGTCAAATTTGTTTAATTCAGAACAACAAGAACAGCTAAGCCTGGAAACGGATAATCAGGAGTGACCTTAACCTACACATTGCACTTTTGACCTTACGATAATTTTAGCCTTGAAATGTGCAGAAAGAGTCAGAGCTTTAATTTTTGCCATGGTTGTTTGCAAGGAGCTGCATAAATTTCCCTCTCTTTCAGTGTGCTTTTGCATCTACCTCTTTATCCACCTGCAAAGCTACGTGCTGTCACGCAGAAGTGCATGGCCACTTTACAGGCCTGACAGCCCCCCATCAAAGACTGTGCAGATGACTTAACCAGTCAGCACTGTTTCTTGTTATGAAAAAAGGAAGCTTTTTTTTCTGTTGGAAAGGTTTCTGAGAGACTTTCACATTCTTCTAAAAATCTCCAGTTGCATGAACTACCTTTCTTAGAGTGCATTTTTCCTTTGGGTGAGTCAGTTGATCTGTTTGTAAAAATAAGAAGTACTTATTAGCAAGAAAACATTTTTATCTTTCTCTTTAGTTAAAAGAATCCTCCTGAACCTGTGGAGATACTCAGTGATGAATGTGAATTAACTCCTTTTTATTTGTATTGGTGCAAGACAGCTTGGAAAAACTTGCAGCCTACGAGGCAATGGTGTGCGGATGTGTTCCAGTGAGCTGCATCCCACGAGCTGGTTCTACAGAAGTAAGTCTATTAAATTCCTCAGGAACCACAATTCTTTGCCCACAAAGGAGAAGCAGTGCACAGAGATGCCTGAGATTATGTGCCAGGTATCCAAAGAAACCGATACAATGCTGGTGAGTCCCATAAAGAAAGAATGGGGCTTGAACTCACAAATTACAGGAGATCCCTAGGGATGCAGATTACGCTAGGCAATAAAAAGATGCATTGACACAAACTTAGATAGTGTCAAAGGAAGTGGAGCTTACAAGAGATATAAAGATAGCTGAGATAATCTCTCCAGTGCAGTGATGGAAGCCTAATTACCGCGGGAGACTGGAGAGGAGGCTACTGACAGCTCTATTTGAACGTCTTTGGACAGGCCCAGCAAGTGCCATCATCACAGCCTTCCCAAACATGTGCAATGTGGAAAAAGAAATTTTACACCAAACCAAATATTCAATGAATTTACCACAGTACATTTTTGCTATTATATTGGGAAGTACTATATAATATTGCATACAATTAAGAAAAAAATATATTTTTAATGTAAATGACAGCTATAGACTAACTTCTTTAATGCCAGTGGCTACTGTGGATGGCTACTAAGCTGTCACCAGAGGCCCAAACCACTTCTGTCTTTCCTCAAATCCTGTCTCCCTTCCGTGAAAAGAGTAAAGCTGGATAATTAGGGAACCACCTATCTCATCTGAACCATAGAGACACAACTGAAAAAAACAAAATCTAACAAACAAAAAATCAAGCTGATGTAAGATTACAAACTGTTCCTTCACTGCATAGGCAACACTACCCTACGGAGATGTTGTTTTGGGTATAAGCTATGAACATGTGTTCCTCACAGGTGAGTCACAAATTCTTTCATGCTTCCTCTACTCCAGTCCCAATTCATCCAGGAAATGATCTTATCTTTTCAGACCATCACTTTCTGTTACATGAAGCCAAGCCAATTTCATCTGTGGCTGTATGTCTGAACAGAATTGAGCACATGAAATATATCGTCACCGATGCATCCCAGATGTACAGCACAAGCTGGAATATAAATCAGAAAGGGCCTCTTCCTATAGGAATCTTGACTTCAGATTTATTACACTGCCTTGTAGAGTTTGGAAGGTCAGTGCTTCACTCCACTTGATTTTGGTGAGAGTAGCAAGAAGTCCACGTTATTCAGAAAGAAGCTTTTCCCATCAGGTGAAAAAGAGAATCTTCTACAGGAGACGAATGTAATAAAATGTAATTTGTACAATTACACACACACAAAAAAAACAGATATGAAGAAGTCACTGAAGATACACTGAATCCTTTAACAGCATTCAAACATAGAGCTGATCAACTGTGCACTTCCATACCTGGAAACGCAGGCTCTAGCAAGGGTGGGTTGAGAGGTAAATTAAAGCCTGTTGAGAGCTAGGGAAAAAGGGATCTCAGCTTATACCCTGGCTATAGATCTGATATAGAAACACTGTTGTTGAGAGGGGAAGATGACCCAGGTCTTACAGGAGTTAGATCAATCTCTTTTAATTAAAGAGAACAAGGAGATAAACACCTCACTCTAGGGACACTGTTATACAAATGAAGGTACTTCAGAAGACCATCAAGCTGGATTTATGCATGATTGCCTAGCAAACAAAGGGATAATAAACCCACTGCTCATTTTTTAAATTTCCACCTCCGTTTGTTCCAGATGATTCACACCCAGAAAAGGCCAGCCTTAGAAACCGTTTGGAGCAGAGATCTATAGGTTGCTCAGCCAGACACTTTTCACTAAAGAGGACAAACCTGATCTTGCTGGCCTGTAGCCGGAGCTGACGTTCATCTCCAGACTAGCTGTTGCTTTCAATTCTCTGCAGAGACTTCAGATGTCTTTGTTCAAACTATTTCTTCTCTTTCCAGAAGGCATCTCAGAGAGCTATATAGTTTGATTTCTCTCCTCTACCTTGCATTTCTTTTACTGTCTTCAAATTATTGGTATCTAAATAAGCCAGGTCAATACCAAGTGCTCTCTATTCTAATGCACAGCAGTAACATTTTATTCTATATCGGTCCAAATCTCATGTAGGTACCTCTTTAATTAGAGAGTGGAAGAGGGAGGAAAACTGTTTTAAGACTCTTGGATAACAGTCTAAAACTAATGTAATAATAATAATAAACTATTGTACAATTTCTTGGTACTGTAATTGGTAGTTTTAAATTCTTAAAGTAAAGATAATGAATAGAAAAACTGCAGACTTGTTCTCAACCATAGCATTAGCACAGATGTTGGAAACCAGGCATTCTATGGCATCTTGCAGATTTTAATAATACCCTTAATTTTTCAAATTCTTTAGAAATTAGTCATTTTTTGTAAGTCAGCACGGAAACGGCTATTGTATTTTTCCTTGCATGGAGTGACATGTTTGAAAATAATCATTTCCCAATAATCTGTACTAGGTCACTGCAAACTGTTAGATTGCACTCTAAAGAAATATTTTCTGGCAATAAAACTTCTATCTTTCATCTACACATTCGTGACAACAATAACAATCAAAACATGAAGGATTTTAATACAAGTAACATCCTTGATTTTCCATGATTTCACAGCTTGTCCAAGAAATGTACTGCAAAAATTGCTCCAGACAGAAACAGAGAAACAGAGAATGAGAAATACCAAAAATAAAAACAGACTAGCATTTATCTTTGAGAAATAACATTTATCTTTAAGAAAGATAAAAGAGACAGAACAGTTAAGCTCCTAAGGGTCTGCATACAATATACTTGGACATACTGAAGGCCATTAGAAGGCAAAAGAAAATGTTATGCTCTGGGTGATTAGCAGAAAGACAGGGGGTTCAAAGCACGATTCTGTAAATGTGGTCAAGATCCGATATCCAGCAGCAGAACAAAAGAAACTGTTCCCAGGTAAACCAGAGAACACGTGGAGGGAGGGGATGTCACCCTTAAGAAGCTCTTCGGCTGCCACAAAGGCTGTTCCCTGCTCCTCACAAAACCCCACGGGAGCTGCTCTCTGGCTTAGCATCCCACTCGGCCCAGATTACAAGCGCTGCGAGTGAGGGGCTGCTTTGCATTTGGTGTCTGCATGGACCGGAGCACACTGATATACGGATCCTGGCTGAGTCTTTTAATCTTTTGATAAGATACTATAAATAATATCCTTAGGATACTGTGGGAAACTTCTGGCTTCATTTTTGTTATTAAATGAGCTTTGGAGCACTAGAATTTTTTTTTCAAGAGTAATGAAAAGACAAATTAATTCCCTTACAGCATTCCACAATTTCACGTGGATGCTTGAAATATTTGAAGCCTTTTTGCATACACAAACAGTAATCAGCACAAAATGCAGGGTCTATACAATCTCCTTTTTGTTCATTTTATTTCTCAAATTACTATACCTAAATACAGCAAAATGTTTAGCTGATGTCAGAATATAGCTGGGAAATAGCACACTGGAAAGAAGTATTTTGAGTTGATGCAAATGCAGTTAAAGTAAGTTGTAACTTTATGGTATGGTTTTCATAGAAGCATTTAGAAATAAACTGATTGCAGAAAGGCACCAGTGTGGGGACAGATTCTGAGAACATACATGAAGAAAAATAAAGACCTTAAATACAGGCTGTCTGTGCTATTTAGGGACAAAGAGTAGGTATCTAAGGGAAAACACAAGCTAAGAGCAGGTAGCTTATAAAATCACTCTTCTCTCTTGGCAGTACCATAAAAAACAATATAACAAATGTAAGGTAGGTTCAACTTGGGATCTAAAGAACTAGAGTGGTTTGGGGTATATCCCCAGATTTATTTGTATATATCTATCTCAGAGCAGGCAAGTTCTAATGAGATCTCCTCTGTAATCACTGACACAGGTGCAGCTGAAGCCCGAACCACAGGACATAGAAGCCACATGGAGACAATCCAGAAATACAAGTCAGATCAGGCAGAGGAGGTTATTACTGTCTCAGCTCCAATCTGACGGAAATAGAGAGGGAGAAATGTCACGTTCACAGTCTAAATTTGGCCAGGATAATGGGGTCATGATCCTTTTCTTCCAAAAATTGGAGATAAGGGTTTTAAGCTTATGCTTTCTGCAGCAGCACAATGTCCCCGTGGGCCGGGGCTGAGCAGGACGCAGGCAGCGCCGGCCGCGCTTCCTTTCAAGCGCTCGGCCTGGCGCTGGCTTAGAGAAATCTGACGGGCTCTCCGGGGCTGTATTGTGTCTCACCATTACAGGCTGTGATAGGATTAGCGTAATAGTTTTCTTTCTGGCCAGAACACTCAAATGAAGGGTTCGCCTGCTGGGTTAGCCCGTGGAGGTAATTCATCCCGGCTGGGGGGGTGCTTAGGAAGACTCCGAGGCACTTCAAATCCAGGGGCACGTTGGGTGATAATGAATAGCGGTAGGAACCTTTGGCTGCCGTCCAGAGGCTCTGCCTCATCCTACGACAGGCACACATCCCTGATCCCAGGGAAGCCTGCAAACCCAGGAGCATTTGGTACAGTTCCTCTAAAGTAAGCAAGCAGATGAGTGCTGAGAGTTTTCTTCATGTTAGCACAGATTGTAGAACAAACAAAACATGGCTTTACAATCAGAGCAATTGTAGCTAGTATTTCAAATGCAATTGTATAATGCCTTTAAGAGCAATAACAACTCCTGAAAGAGCCACTGTGAGTCTGGCTCTTGCAAAGATGCAGCCGACCTCTTTTGCCTACTTAGACTCTGCCTGGATTCCTGTATTAGCAACATCGCATGTTGCCTTCACACCACTAAACAAACTCAGTAGGAAGCCAATAGCAAAGGGCTTGTAGGATCACACCCTAAATCCCCAGCATGGAGTGAGAGCATCTGCATTTCTGAGAGAAATTAGTGCTCTAAATTTGCTTGGAATAAATTACCCAGAGCAGGGTCACCTTACCTGAAGCAAATGTTGAAATCTCATATCTTTCAAGAATGTTGGGCAGAGAGTGAAGCAGTGAAGGGTAAAGTAGTATATTTTGTACTGCCTCATGAGAAGAATATATCTGATCTGGGTATCAGTTCAGATGTGGTGAATAATTTAATCATTCTTGTAAATGATGTGGCAAAAAAAAAAAAAAAGATCAGCAGATCTGTAAGACCCTCAACTGCTTAGGTAAAACCAGACGTGCTCTACTGATGTTAAAGAAAGGACATGCAGTTAAGTCCTCACTCGCCATAAAAAAACAATAACAAAAATCATGAATTTGGGAAGGAAAGACATGGAACCCTCCTTGCCAGGAATCAGGATAAGAATTAAAGATGCCAAGCTACCAGCATTCACAGGACTAGATTCAGTGAAGCCATTTTGTCCTGCCTCAGCAATACAAAGCAGCTTTAAAACCACCTTAGAGGGTTCTCCAGACTGTGTAGGCCATTTTCACTATGGTTCATACAAGCCATGCTAAGGGTACAGGTAAGAGAAGGTACTCCCAATAGCATAAGCTCTCCTAACAACATCTCTCCTTGGCACTGCTGCAGAAATAGTTTGAAGTAGTCTTAAATGATTCTTTTACTTGTGCTACACATAGGTGTGGCTCCTGGACAGTCCCACAAGGGTCCTGTTGGTGGTAAAGAAAACAAGATGGATATTAATGCACATCTACCAATCTATCAACCTGTCATTACAATCAAAGCTCATCGCTGGTGAATGCTGCTTTAGCCAAATACGTCTGTGCCTTGTCTTGTCCTTCATGTTCAGTGGCAAAGGGAAAGCAGACCCTGGAGATCGGGGCTTTGATCAGGAAGCAGAGATTGCCAGGGAAACAGGAGTTCATGCACCAGACCTGGGAGTTTTGCACATTCACTTTTGATGTAGATATTCTCAAACAATGGAGCGTCCCCAAAAGTTTATTTACAAGAGATAATTCTTAATAAAATCTTTGTCATCACTCACAGCTTGTTGTTTACCCATGTGATAAATTGTAGAACTGTATGATAAATGAACACATCAATTTATCAAGCACCTCTGATCACTTCATCTGTACTCTAACTGTGAATCCATCATCATAAGCCTCCCGCTCCCATTCCAAATGGCTCTGCAGCCAAACTGCAACATGGAAAACAACCTGGCTCATAAGCAGCAGAGATAACTTCATCTGGCACCTACGGATTTACCCCACATGCCCCTAGAATTTAACACTGCAGTAATCCCACCTGTTCCATTTTGAAGATGAACCAGCCTAAACATCTTGCAATTCTTAACAACTCTTTCCTTCTTTCTACCAAGCCCCTGGCAAAATTTAACCTCATCTGGTACCAAGGTACATCTAAAATTAAAACTGTTATAAATGCTTTCTTGGAGTTTTGTATCTGATAGGGACACAGCTAAGCACAACATCCAGTAGAAACCCACATCTCTTAGTGTACATGCGTGGGTCATCAGACTTGAACAGCTTCATGTTAGTTCTTGCAGCAACTGAGGTTCTTTCAATTTCCTATGCAACTTGGGCAGCAGAAATACTGACAGAGGTACCAGGATGTACAGGAAAGACTACATCTCATACAGCTAACCACTTCTTAACAAAGTCTTTAATCACATTTAGAATCTAAATCAGATCTCAAATACTTCTTTAATATATATAATGTCTGGTTTTCAAGATGCTGGGATAATGCAATGGCTGAAACACATTTGTATTGATCGGTATCGCAGCTGCCCCTTTTGAGTAAAGTGGTCATGATAAATCCTTGCTATCTGTGCACACACAGAGGCACACGCCAGTATCATTCATTCTCACTACGAAGCTGCCGCATCAAGCCTGAATATGCAGAATTTGCTATCGGACTTGCAAAATTTGCTTAAACCAAAGTGTTAGAGTTATGTCCTCAGAAACTACTCCTTTCACTGAGCATAAATTGGAGATTGAGATGGGTATGTTTTCTCTTTCAACTTCTTCAGTTACTGACAAGTAAAAGTCCATATACAGATGTACTTGAATTTATCATCTGACATATTCTTTAGAAATTTAATCCCTTCTCTAAATTACGATCTTGTAATCTGACATGTTGATCTCTCTTAATTAGTTGAACTGTCTGCTGCTGCACAGAAAAAGGCAAAAATGCCAGATGATTACACATAAATTTATCACTATATATGTTTAATTTCAAAGAATGGTCAGAACCTGAAAACATTTCATTTTTGTTTGCTTTATTTTTAACAAAACAATCAAAATGAGCATTTAAGGATTTGGGATTTTCATCTACATCTGTCTGTCCTCAGCTGCAGTACAACAGAAGGAAAACATAAATGGGAAGGAAAAGGCAGGGAAACAGCTGTCTTAAGCCTTCAAAAACCTCTGATATCTTAAAGAGGAAAGATAGAAGGAAGATGCAGAGAAAAAAATAAATTAAGGAGACTTCTACTTCTTTAAGATCTGCCACATGAAGATGATTTTAGAGCTTTTTATCAAAATTACTTTCAACCAACTATATAAATATCTTATTTTCTTGCTATTTACTTTTTGTGCACAGGTACACTGGCAAAATTATTAATATATTACAATAATAGACCAGTGAATACGAAGGCGCAACCATCAGTTTGGGAGGAGAAATGCAAACATTACTTGGTACACAGACTTAGAGGGTAGTCGGGACACTCTGTTGAGATGAACCTTTTTATTATTATTATCTTTATTAACATAGAATTTGATTATTACTTTTTTCTCCTTTCCCCCCACCAGAGTATTTAGAGTTTGAAGATTCTCTACTTAAAAACTTTGATAAACAAAAACTATAACTTAAACATCAAAGAACTCAATAAAAAGTTAGGAGTACAGCAAAATAGAAATGATTTCTAGGAAAGCCATCAAAATATCATAATCAGGACTATGACAGTTTCATTATTTCCTGTGATGAGATTCCTTTGCATGCGATGATGCATAGATGACAATGAAACATGTCACTGCCATTGCAAGAGGCAAGAGAGATGTAGCAAATTCGAAGGGAGAGAGTTTTAGATAAGAAGATCCCAAGAAACAGTTTGCAATAAAATGGTGCCATCATGTGCAGTTAGGAAGATGACAACAGTGACTGGGCTTTTGGCTAAAAATATTGAGGGTGCTGTATGAGACTTGGCCAGGCAGAGGAGGAAAGGGATTCCTCGCCGCCCCAACAAAGTAATTTCTGTTTCAACTTCCTTGCACTGATTCATCCCCACTTTCTAGCACAGAGCAACTTGGTGGCAACTGTAACCCTTCATTGATGGTTTCCCTTGAACTCAGATATCAGAACACACACAGCTGCCTGAATCACGCCGGTGATTCCAGTGCCCACTCTTATTTTTGGTATATGAATTATAGCATGCTTTCAAAGCACAATTCTTGGACTCAATAACGTCTGTGGATTTGGAGGTTATGGAATTGCATACTCTTCTATTTACTTGTCACACCGATCTTGCTATAAAAAAATCCGATCCAGCTCCACCACTTGGGTGCAAAGATGCTTTGGGAAGAAACTCCTTCCCTTAGGCTCTGCTTGCATTGCTTCCCCTCCAGCGCCTGCCTCAAAAGCACATGTGCCATAAACCCAGGCAGCAACCTCTTAGACCTGAATTAAAGGCAGAAAACTTCCTCTGGCTTCCAAGAAGCCTGGTCTTCCAGCTCTTCCTACAACCAAGCAGATTTTTACCAATTTGTAATCAACCATTTGTGCAAAAGACACCATCAAGACTTACGTACCCATAATTTATGTACAGCAGGGAATGCGGTCAATATGTTTCACAAATTCTGTTTTTCCTACACCCAAAAAAACAAAAAAATCCCCCCCTCTAGGCCTCTAAACCCACACCATGTGGCTTCTAGAGAGCTCCAAAATTGTCAATGAGCATTGGAGTGGGTACAAGAGACCACCACTCTCTCTCTTTTTGAGTATTAAAGGATTATTGTAAGTGTCTCTGAATTGTCTGTTATTTATTTATAACTGTACATTATATATCTGTCATGGAACACTGTGATCTTAAAGTCATTGACTAAACAATGATTTTTTTCCCCCATGTGTAACAACAATCTCTGCAAAAAGCAGGTGTTCCAGGAGAAACAGGGTGTGGGCAATTAAAGTATATGTAAGTTTGATAAAAATAAATAAAGCTGTGCATAGGATGTGCAGTTCCAGCTCCTTGGACCTCTGTGCATGTCAATGTACAAATGTAAAGAGGAACGGCACTTACTTCAGGGGTCTTATGACTGCCATAAATACTGAATTGTAACAGGACACAACACAGCTGCACGTTTAGTTAAGATTAAATGATACTGGCATAAAAATCAGAGCTAAAAATGTGTGACACCTTCATCTTGTTCTGTGGCCTGAGGGAGAACTAAAATGTTCTCCTTAGGGCAGTTTTACATTTGTCATATATTTATTTGTATTTGTTTCATAACATGGAAGGACACTTAACCAAAGGTCCAGGCATGCCTGACATGAGTTACAAGAATAAAAACAAAATTAAATTCTGTTACCTCCGTGACAGTGAGCCAATAAACTTTGCTCTCTCAATATGTGCAGGCACTCAAACATTTTGCATGCTCAAAGCTTTCAATATTAACTTGATAAAGACAGAATGTGACACAACTGTTCCTTTTATGTGTTAGTGGGCTCACAATTATGCCTGGGTCTCCAAGGACACCGCCTGATAGATGATGCTTCAGGGAAACAAAATACCAGTTTTGTTATTCTCAGCACCTTTTTGCATAGTAATGAGACCGGACAGGGAGGCAGAAGGTTATGCTCAGATATGAGTGAGCAAGGTTTGCTGCTAGGCTGCTCTGCTGGAAATCTAAGCCCATAATTGCATTTTTTTGGTATGGGGAAAAAAAAAAAAAAAAAAAAGAGAAGAGAATAATTAGAACGATGCTCTTAAACTCACCTGCTCTTGGTAATATATGCTTTCTAATTTTGCTTGGCAAAAGTGGCTTGTAACAGTATGAGTACTTATTAAAGGAGAAGCAATTAGGCAACTAAACAACCGTGATGACAGCCTTTTAGTAAACGGTTTAGCTTTTAATTTTGAAATGGCAGGTCCCACTGAGAACAATATTCTAGAACTGTTATTCTGTAGAATGTGGTCATGTTGGCAATTAATTAAAAAATCCTTTCTTTTTTTTTTTTGTTTCCCTGAGGAGATGGAGGGTAGTGGTCACCTGCTTGCAGGGTTCACTCGGTGATTAACACTCTCTGCGAAACGGTTTGCAACGTATCAAGCACTAATTGAAAGTGCTGCTTGGCCTCGGCCTGCAGTCGCGTTGCCAGCTGGGGCCTGAGAGCATCCTCGGGCTGCCAGGAGAGAGCCCCGAGCCCGGCTTATCTGCACCGCGCTACTGAAGTGCCTGACGAGCTACCCAGCTCCAGCTAATCGAGGCTGTGACACTTCCTTCTTATCTTCCCTAGGAAAAGAGAGAGAGAGAGAGAGAGAAAGTGGAGTTTTTTTCTTTTTTTTTCTTTTTTTTTTTTCCCCTGCATATCTGCCTTCCTCGCTTGAATCTGGATCTGGCAAGCATGGGGGACCACCAGGCAGAAGCAATGAGGGACTCGGTTCTCTGCACCCTCTCCTGGCTGGCGACCTTGTGACATCCCTCTCCTCCCTCCTCTTGCCCTTTATCCTGCTGGTTGCTTTCCACACGCAATGTGCAAAGTGCATCAAGATATAAGCTGGGTATGCAAGCGTGTTGTAAAATCCCTGGTGGAATTTAAACTCTGTTTGGGTTTATATGAAGGATCTACAAAGGGAAATTTGTTCCAATGTTTCAACTGCTACCACTTGAATGATTAATATGGAAAAGGGGCAAGTGACTATTAAAAGGTTTCGAGCTCTCACTTCTCCCCCTTTCCAAACCATCAATAAGGACTTTAGGCGTCTGTTTAACTGCAAACCATTAACAAAACCCTGTCATATCAATCCCGTCATATCAAACCAGGAATGCCGCAGGCACAGGTATTCAGCTGGGTCACATGGGATAAACATTCCTGTCCCTGTAATGTGTCTCCTGTGCTGATGGAGAGCGTGTTCAGTGCTGCCACCTCCTCATGTAGGGGAAGGAAATGCACTGAGGGACCTAAGGATACAGTGGAAACATGAGACAGCCTTCCTCAAACTAAACTACACTTAAACACTTCACAAAACAACAGGATTTCCAGAAAACAGCAATGTTTCTTTCTCTGCGTGCCATGAGGGTGATAGCTGCTCATGGCACAGATCCAGCACAGCACTTACGTAAGTAAATTTGAGCATATGAGAGGTTCCATTAAACTGAGTGGGAACAGCCACATGTTTCAAGGGACACGACAAGGCAGAGTACGTGCTGGATGAGTCCCGAGCAGACAGTGCGATGACACAATGTGCCATCGTTGTAAAATGATGCATTTTACAAAGCATCCTTATGCAGTTCCTGGAGCGAGGGAAGAAACCCCTTACCGGTGGGCAGCATCTCCAAAGGAGAGATAGATTTGCAATTGAGCTCGAGACGAAAAGGGAGAAAGTAGCTCATCCAGGGACAGATATAAATTTCAGAGGATTCATTATCACTTTTTGGAAAAGTGGACCAGATTGACATAAACTACAGAACAGAGAAATGCCTCTCAAGAACCACCATGAAAATTGTTCACTAAAGAAACATATCTATCAAGCACGGCTTTTCTCACTCAGCTCCGTGATCATATGCAGCTGATGGGGAACACATTCACCTTTAATAATTCTCATCACCTCGCTGAGCTCAAGTGCTACTGTTCTCGCTCGGCTTCCTCAAAAAACATAGCAGTGAATCTTGTAATTGTTTTCTGAGCTAACATATTTCCTGTTCTGCTTTCAAAATGCAGATGATCTGAATCACTACAAATTATCAAAAATATCAGCTCTGTACCATCATTTTCAACAACTGTCTATGATTCCAGCAAGTAAATTGCTGGTGTGGGAAAAATGATGTTTAGACCTAGAAGTCAGGCTAGTCTGACTATTCTCTGTTTATATCAAGATATTTAGAAATGGTTTATTGCAGTGTAATAAAGTGAAAGTCCAGCTTTAAAGTCCAAACATTTTTTAATCCCAGAGTGCATGGCGTTTCTAGAAAACTGCATGTGTAAAGAATTCCAGTTCATGCTATAACATTTCTCCTTTTCATTCCCATTTGGTGCACTAGACTGGTATGAATTCATACAGCAAACCACCTCAACCTGCTGACTAGAGCTATTCTACCACCAATATGAAATACCCAAAATAATTACTGAACAATATATTGTAGCATATATTAAATGTTGTAACAGAAGAAGGGAAACTCTGAATGTCAGATTAAATGAATAATAATAATAATCAAAAATAACTGAACAGCGAAAGAACCTTAATCTTATGCAAACCTGATTATAATTAGTATGCATTTATTGGCTCTCCTATTGAAGATTTTAGAGTTAACATGGAAGAAATGATCTCTCTGTGGCTGTAAGATTAAGCAGATTTTCCTCTCTGTAGGAAAACAAAGCAAGCAATGCTTTTGCTTAAGCAACACAAATAAAATATAACTGATTCCCAGAAAACTCTATTGTATTACAACTACAAAGCAATAAAACTCACACATGCGAAAACTTCATCTACTTTAAAAGTAAATTGGAATTGAGTTTGACTTTTTGTTTTTAATATCTCCTCTAGGCAATGCAGAGAAGTGTTCCTATAACATAGTGGAAATCTTCCTTGTTTAAATTGTCCCAACTTGATAAACATCTAAACACACACTTCAGAAGTAACACTTAAACAGAGAAAAGGTACCTGCTGCTTCTAGTAGCTGAGAAAAGAGGAAAACAGGAAAGAAGTTGATACAGAATTATGGAAAATTTTCTTTCCTCTGCCTCAGTCTGTAAACTGCATCATGCAAAAACATACCCATTGCACTGCACAATTTCCACAGTGAGAACTACCCTGCAGCTGCTGGACCTGTTCCTCTTGAAATAATTCTAGCCCCATTAACTAAAATCCAATATGTGGTTTACTCTTTCCTTAGATAGCAGATAGTCATCAAATGTCATATACTGATCAGCATACGTGTGGATATCTGCACTCATTTAAATGTTTTGCATTTTTGCTGTCTCACGCCTCATGAGAAATGCATTACAAAAGGGCTGCAATTAGACCAGTTCACGAAGGTTGTCACTGTGCTGTGAGACTGCTATTGCTAACAGGAAAGGAAATAGAAACCCATCGAATCCTTACACATGATCCTGTTAGAATAAATTGCTCTTCCAGTCTTTGTTCTCCAGTTCTGCTGAATAGGTTTATGATCAGAGTTTTCGCTCACTGATAGAAGTGTTTATTCTAAAGCCTCTTTTCTCTTCAAAGGAAAACAAATCACATCATAGAAATCAGAACATTCTGAGCTACCAGAATTTGTTTTTTTCCTCTGATAAAACAATTATTCGCTGTGGGCACCGTTCCCAAGAACAATTTGAAGAAACTGGCTAACTCTCTTTTCATTAGGTATGGTGGACTGTATGCAGCTAGTACAAAAGGCTCAATTCAAAAAAACACCTGTATAAGAAAAATACATGTGCACTTTGCAGCTCAAAAATTACACATGCAAGCTTGTAATTAAAGGCTATTTTTTTCTTTCAGGTTAGATTAAAGGAAAAAAAAATCTCTCATTGATCCTGGATATGTCCCAGGTGCAAAATTATGAGTGCAAAAATCACTTAAGGTTTGAGGAACAGCTGTTTAGGCACTTAACTACTCACAGCTGCAGCTGAAGTCAAATATTTTGCCTCACTGGATGCTGGACAGACTCAAAACCTGGTTTTGTATGAATTAGACTGGCAATTCACATGCCAAGGTTAAAATCTTCAAGTGAAAATGCATATAAGACAAACATTTGTACTAGGGAATACAAGCAAATCCATAGCCCTTCATACTGAAAAAGTTTAGGGATGCTCACCCAAAAATTTGCCATTTTCCAGATGAGAGGGCTCCAATGAACAACTGAGGGTGCAATTCTCTTTCAAATAAATGTAAATAGTTTTGTTTTCTTCTATTGTAACCATGAAAAGAAAAAGAATATTGTTTTAACACCCGTGTATCAACCTTTAGAGTATAGAATACATACAACCTTGTTAACAGAACAGAGTTCATGCAGCAAACCAAGCAGGGTGAAGTGAGGTTATTTGTGCAAATTGGCTTGCACATGCCTCTGAGGCGCGCTATTGTCCTTACCACAACAATCACTGTGATTTCTGTCATGGAGTGAATGATCAGCATTTCTGCAAACCACGGCCCAGAAAATCAGGTTAGGACTGAGAAGCAGCAGGACACGCGATCAGGGATGACCTGCTGGCACGGAGGAGTCTGCAGCAGGGACACGGGCAAAACTCGGGCATACCAGTAACCTGACTTGCGACCATCTCCCCATCCTACCGCATTCTTCGTTCCTGCTGCACTTCTGCACTGTCCACGTGCAACAGCATCTCTCAGCTGCACTGAATCCAACATCATTTCCATCTGGCTGTTGAAAGAAGCAAGAGCCCAGTAAAATAGGTACCACTGCAAAATAATTAAACAAAGCATTTTCTGTAAGAGGGAAAAGGCCAAATTGAGATCGTATTGGCATTTTTAACTTTAACAAAGTTGCTAAAGTTTGGTACCTTTTATAATGCAACTCTAATGTCAGATGTGGTTTTGTCCGTAATGCCATTAGAAAGAATTAAGAAAATTAGCAAACTGAGAGGGACAAAACAGAACTCCCATCATACAGAAGCACTAACACCGTTCATCCTTAGCTTTGCTTCTGCTTTAAAAAAAATCAGAAACCTTGTGTCATTTCTATCTTTTATTTCGGTTAACACCAATATCCTATCAGTGAGCTCTCCACAGGCTGAGAACTGACAGACCTTCAAAGAGTGCTGAAAGGGCCACACGACCTCTTATTAACCTATTTTATGGCCTTTCTGCCTCTTCACAGCGACCTCACAGGACACAGCAGTTGTAAGAAATGGTCAAAATAAGGTAGCTAGGCAACTAGGGGCTATTGCTTGCAATAATTAGTAATAAAAAAATATACAAACAATTGTCTTCAAAATCAGCCCATTAATTAAAGTCTGTTTGGGAAAATTTTACCAATTTAAAAGTTCATACACTTAACTAGCAAACATTTTAACTCAGCTTTTAGTCTTTCCTCAAAATAGCTGTGAATAATAAGTCTGTACAACGGTCATCTGGCCACTGATGCCTTCCAGAAGTTGTGATTCTTTATCTGCTGATGTCAGTGGAAGTTTCCTACATTTATTTCCATATTCAAAGCTCCAATATTCACGTATAGCTACTGATGTAATTTATATGCCTCTTTCTCCTAGTATGCAACTTGCTATATATCTTAGCTATAATCTGCCAAAACTGCCTTGTAAAAATGCACTTAAAAGGGGGAGCCTGTGCCCTAATGAAAGTGCACGTCTTGAGCACTCTCAGATGCCTGAGATTTGGTTTTGTACAGAAGAAAAAGGTGTCCTTAGGAAAGTTTGTTCCTCTCAAGTATTTCACAACCCTCTCAGGTACACTTCAAATATCTATTAAAATGACAGTACAACCAGCTCCTTAGACAGCAGTTTATGCAATTGCTTAAAGTAGTGCCCTGCAAGACCCAAAAGGCAATTCGGAATATCTGAAAAGGTCACAACTTTATTAGCAGAAAATTAACTCTGAATTGAGGGTCTTCTGGTGCCTTTTAAAATTGGGGAGTTCCCTCAAGTGCTCCCTGCGGGTCCAGCAATGCCACCTGCATTCACACCTTCTCCCACGCACAGACTCACTCAAGTTGCTGCTGGGGACAGAAAGCAGAAGGAGCAGCATCACCTGCTGCTGGGCTCTCAGTGCCCTCCAAAGACTATTTCCCTGACAGTGTTACCAGGCCTACCACATCTCAAGCTCTAAAGACATCATTGTACAATTCTCGTATTTTAATATTATTTGTACAGAGTCAATAAACCTTATTCCATACCCTCCTTGTCTCTTGCCAGAAAACAAGTGACTAGAAAAACAAAACAAAAAGAGTTGTTATTCTAGATATTTTTCTCCTGATAGAGGTGGAAGGAGAAGCAGGTTTCCATAAAGGGCACCAAATGCCTAAGAAATTTCTGGTGCACACAAAGAGATTTTAAAAATATGCTGAACTTCAGGGAGGCTCAGTCTATTTTCTCCCTTACATCCTATAAGCAAATGGTATTTAGTGAAAGGGAAAGAATTAGCTTACAAGCAGAGAGAATTAAATACATCCTCCACAATGCGTGACACTCAAGCTGTAATTCTCACAACACGCAGGCACAGAGATTTCTGAACATTATTTTCTAACATGGTTGCTGGAAGGACTAGATGTACAAACGGATAACACAAACGTCAAATATGGAAAGGATGCAAATCACCGAGTTTAAGAACGTAAGTTAGCTGCTATTTGCTGGGGGGAGGAAAATAGACCCCGAAGGAGCAGGTAGTTTTCCACAATGGAGCTCTCACAAATTCCTCTGAAATATTATAATTGGTCACTACTGAATAGAAAATCTCGGATTAAATGAGTACCTAGCAGGATTTCTTATCATTACAGTCGTACATATGTTTGACCAGGGGATATTGGGAGCTGAAAATCAGGCAGTCAATAGGGAGCCCTTGCTGTGTGCATTCTGAATGCGATGTAATTAATGCCGTTTATTCATTCACTTCAACCTTTTCTTATTTTGGCTGTAAGCATCACTACTGCCTATGACTATCTGCTGGAAAAGCTAAATCAGGGATGTACGTTTGCTTGTAAACAAATCTCAACACTAACCTTCTAATACTGCCAAGATGCAGAGAGGATACAGCATGTTACAATATTTGTTATTGAAGAGACTACTAGGACCAAATAAAGATTGTAAGTTTTGTTGTTTGATGTTTAAAAAAAAACCACAAACAAATCCCCCTGCTGAGCCTGTTTTGCAAACATGCTGAATTTATGAGGATGAAAAGCAAGTCAGAAAAAGGTCACGGCTATTAATTTCCTTGTGCAAAAGCAGCATAGAATCATATTCTCTATATGTTTAGTAAGATTTTTGACATTTGGATGAATGCATCTGTATTCCTTTAATGCTATTAATAGTATCTATGCTCTACATTGCTAAGTATATTTCAAATGGTATCTTTTACAGTTCTGATTTATTTCAGTTAAATGCAAACATGATATTGTAGGCCTGTAATTGCTTATTTCCATCACATTAGCTCTTTCTCTCTTGGTGAAATCTTTTACGCTTTGAAATTTCTGTTAATGGGATTGGACAATTTTGCACTTTATACTATACTTTGACTTCGTTATAAACCAGCAATGCCTTGTGATGTTTGGCAGTGCAAATTAAAACTGAACAGGCAAAATCTGAGAAAGGGGCTTCCACATGCCATTGGTATTGTCCTTTGTAGCTCAACCACATGATAGAGAGATGCTCTTCTCATCCCACCGATGTCCCTGTTCATATTATAGCTATATTCAGCCCTAAAGCAAGAAATATTTTCTTTTTGTCTAGAGGTGGAAAAAAAAAACCCTCTTTCATCTTAGGATGAAACCAGGTCCCTTCTCAGCTTGTCTGTGAATTCAAAAAGCAGAGAAAGCCCAGCACAGGACAGCCCTGTTTCAGTGCTCTCATCTAAAAAGCAGGGAATCCAGGGTTCAACTTTCTTGTCAAACACAAAAAGCAGTAGCTGACTGGCCACCAAATGTAGATTATTTCCCACTGCATTTCTTCGCTTCTTTTGGCAAGAAATCAGTTGTGCATCTAAGCTCTAAATTGTTCCACTGAGATAATGGGAATTTCATGTTGTGGCAGTGGAGTAACTCTAGCAGAAGGAAGGAAAAGCAGATGCATGTCAGACAAGCCCCAAGGACTAGTTACATATTGGTATGAGGGTCCTGAACCTGTGAGGCAGT
The DNA here is from genome assembly GCA_013389825.1 of Crypturellus undulatus. Lineage (NCBI taxonomy): Eukaryota > Metazoa > Chordata > Aves > Tinamiformes > Tinamidae > Crypturellus > Crypturellus undulatus. Next base: position 289,465 of record VWPW01032560.1, read on the forward strand.
GGAGTTTGGCAATATCTTCAGGACTTACAGCAACGTTGTGATTAGTAGAGGCACCACAACAAGGTCCTGCTGGCAATGGATTAAAGAGCATGGGGATGGGAGAAGCATAAATGATTTATAAGCGCTGTGTAGCAGCTGTGCAACATAAAAAGCTCTTTGACTTCTATTGCACACAGCAGTGCAGAGACAGGGTTTGTCACCTTGCTTTCACTGACAAGTTCAATGCTGATGAAGTAAGGGGCTGATTGCTCGGCAGACGAGGAAGCTTGTGTTACAGGGTGGAAGACATTGGGTACAGTCAGGTTGGGAATGAATTTAAAGATAAGATTAAAAGGTAATTAAGAAGGGTTGTACAACACTAATCCTTTAAGTGGGCACGGATGAGTCAGTTTTCATCTGTTCTGTTTACACTATGTGCGAAATGTTGAGGAGGTCTGGTTTTCTAATTAGCCTTCATCAGTATTCAATAATGAAGACTATATTACTACATGAAGGTGAAATAAGAGCTTATACAGTAGCTGATGGGACTGTATATAAGCACTTCAGACATCACACACAATTTAATGGATGTTATGTGACTAGGGACCTTAATTGTTAGCATGGGAAGGAGGAGCTGAATAAAGTACTAAAATGAAATTTTGAACACTAATTGCAAAATTCCCTGACATAATTGTATAAACAGCAATCTTCTGTTCTCTCTTAATTTACTAAACACCAGGACCACAACCATTAATTAGGAGTCTGATCCTGCTAACAGTACAACCAGAGAGCAATTTTACTTGTGTGAGTACAGTCGCTGATTTCAAAGTCCTATGCTTCTGTGTTTGCAGAATTGGATCCTAAGTGCAGTACACCAGACTGTGTAAAATACTGTATTGCTGCACAAAACCAAATTTCCTATCAGTCTTGAAAAAAACCTTAAACATCAGCCTCCCCAGATCAAAAACAGCATAGTTCTACTGAAGAAAAATCTATAAACTTATATTAGATCCAGAACTGTGTATGTCAGCATTTGTGTGTAATTTTATACTGAACTTTTCAGAATCAGCTTGCAACTATTTACAGGTTCTCCATTCAGGTCTTAAGAAACTGAGAGCAAATTGGTAAGCCTATGTTAACATTTTTAGGTTATTATGAATTAATCATTAATGTGGTTTTATAACCTGATAGGCTACTATTTCACAGCAAGTAGAAGTGAATCCCAAGAGTGAATCTGCATTCAAATCAACCTGTTCTAACTGATGCCACTTCCCCTCCACAATCCCAAAACCACATATCCTTCCTTTTCCATGAACTGCAGGGAGATTAATTCATGACACATAGACCTACTCAGCAGCACATGTTTTCCCTGATGCCTCATTTCTTCTGAAGTAGGTGAAGATCACACACGGGTGAAGTAGATCACACATCTAGCAGCTCATTTCCAAGCAAGTAAATCTGTTGCTGGTGTTTCATCAAGAACATGAATGCATCTTAAACACAGCTATTCAGAGGGATTTTGGTTAGGTACTACAGCTGAGGTCAAATTTTCAAGAAAGCAAGCTCTCTCATTGAGCCTACCATGCAGGTAGCTACCAGTACAGGTGATATGCACCTTCTTAGCAGCATGCCATAAATCACTTTAGCAGTAGTGTGTGGCACTGCCATGAATACATAAATCCTAGAGCCAAGCCTAGGAAGAGCATTAGATGTGAAATGTGCTCTTTAACACCACAGTTATTGTGCAAAGTTCAGGTCTGATGAGTTGTTCCTCCACCTTGGGTGCTGGTAGAGCAGCTGCATCCCTGCAGGCCCATCAGAGTCCAGGTAGGAGCAGGATGCAGTCTATGATGTGTGGATCTCAGCTTGTAGAGCAAACTGGCACTTTTGGGATCCTAGCAGAAAGCAGAAGTCATGGCACTGGCCCTGGGAACTCACTCAAGGCCTCTGGGTCTTGCTTTACCCAAATGCAAAATTAGCATTTTCATTAAGGTGGACTTTATGAACCTGTAAGACAGGATTTATCATGAAGACTATTCTACAATAGAATTACTTAAATAGGTTGTGCTTCAGTGAAACAGAATTTTTTTAAAGGGAAAAAAGGTCATTTTAATTACATTTCTTTCAAGTTTTCTTGAGAGTGTCATATAGGTATATGAGGGTATCATATCTTGGTATATATATGTTTTAAGGTTTTTTTCATGTTTTGGATTTTTTGTTTTTGTTTTCTATAATTGCTATAATTAGTTTTGCTTCAATAATGAATAAGAAGAACAAGACATTACTAAGATTAAAGCTCTGCTGAGGAAAGTTGCATACTCCATTCAGGTTAAAACAGCAATAAAGCCAAGGAGTTTGGTTTTTAACTTGAATTAGTAATACAGAACTGGGGAACCTAAGGACCTCAAATTGTTAAATTAAATTGCCTTGGTAATTTAAAATAGACTTTTTAATCCATGTTAGTCTATTCAACTTCTCAATGAAAGTGAAGAAAGCTTTTTTTAAAGCTATTTTTGTAAATAAACTAGCTTTTTATTGTCATAATGGGAATGGGTGTATACACATGTCCTTCTTACCACTTCTAAAAACTTCTTAGCCCCAATTTCTACCCATCAAATTTCCAGACTTATCAAAAGTATTGTAGTTATTCATTTCATTGAAAATTTATCAAAAAAATGAAGGGGTGCCCATCTACCAGAGCCTCTATGGAGACTCCCTTACCTGCAATGTGAGCCATGTGCTCAAGAGATACCAGAAAATCTGCTCAGCAGCGGGGCCTCAGGGAGCACCTGATCAACATGATGATGAAGGCAGAGACCTCTGAGGGTGCCAATGCTTGAAAGCTGAAGCGAAGAGGCACAGTCATTCCCTGAGGAGCACTGAGCAGCAGAACTCCATACCTGGAGTGCCCTGGAGCCCATGGGAGGTGCCCAACAAACCTCCCAGCAGAGCAAAGTAAACAAAGGTTGTGGGTAGAAATTATCAGATGCTCTAGCAGTTAGATACCATTCTCAAAAGAGAATTAAGAGCTTAATTGCTGTAGACTTTCAGTGAGATATATACCTGCAAGCATCTATTTTTAGTTTTCAAAAGCATCTGACTTAGTTTTCAAAACAAGTTAGTTAGTTAAATCAGCTGCAACACTTAAAAAAAAATCTGTATTTAATTTCTCTCGCCACATCCCCTATGTCCCCCTCCACCCAGAATACAGATAGGAGAAATGACTGACAGGTTTCCAAGTCAGTTAGGAATACCCAAATTAACAGCCATCCACTCAGCACCTTTAATTTACTACTTCATTAGAAATTATGGTAATTTGAAACACAATAATCCTGAGAATAACTTACTCAAAATCCCTTGAGAAAACCCAGAAGAGAGAGTTCTGTCAGGTAAATTAAATACCAGGAAGTAAGGGGATGTTATTTTACCCACTGAAAATCAATCATAGGTGCCATTTAAAAGGTCATTTGTATGTAAGTGAAAATTTTTTAATGTCCCTTTTAAAGGCACTAAATGTTACATGCAGAGGCATAAATTCATGAAACTCTTGAATACTAGAAAAAATGCTCAGAGGCTTGCCTGTAAGAACCAATTACCTGCTGATTCAAAAAATTTCATGAATTATTAAAGGAAATCAAAGATTGATGGAATCTTCTTTCACCCATTTGAATTGGCAATAAAGCATATACTTTCCCTTTCCAGGAAAATTTCAGAACTTGAATTTTTAAAATGATTTTACTCTGAAAATAAAATACCAGGAAATGGATGGCTTATTCACTGTAATATGGTTTAATTATAATAATGTGTAGATTAAATGTTATTTATGGTGAATAAAAAGAATACCTTTTCATAAAGAAATAGTATTCTAAATTATCAGTGAAATATATGCTTAACAAAAAAGAGTAGGGATAGGTAACTGAATTTTAATTATGCAATAAAAGATGAATTTTAGTTATGCAATAAAAGATGAATAAGTGTCAAGCATAAACTTTGACCACAACAATGATGTGATTAGGCCACATGTAAAAGTACAAGCTGGCTATGAATGAGGCACCCCTACAAATTCCTTCAAACATATTCTTGTCTTTCTCACATAGAGGCTTGAATTTATGACTTAATGAAACTATGAATTCCTTCAAAGCCAGATGTGAACAAGGCATGTAAACCAACCCACATTTTGCTCACATCTTAAACTAATGAGTTAGACTTGCCATTTACAGACTTTGTAGATTCTTTGCACATTTCACTGTAAACGATGATTTAATGAGTGGAATCAAAGATCCAAAGATGTTGTACAGAGATTAAGATGTAATCATGGAGAAGGGTCAACCAGCATCTCAGAAAGTACAAATTTGAGAGGTAATAAGAATGCAAAGAAGTCAAAACAGATACGCCAAATTGCACAACCTGGGAAAGCACAAAAAATATGAAGACAAGAGTGGACTCGAGCTATGACAACATTTGCAATTCGTTGCAATGAACATGTCATTTTGCAATAATCTGGAATTGGGAATAGCAGAAAATAAGAATAAAACCTGTTAGAATAACAAATCCAATTTTATAGGAGAATTATGCAACAGAAAAATAAGTAAGGGTCAAATCTATAGAAATTCACATAGGGGGGGCTTATTTTTTCTCTAGAAATCTAAGGAAGTTTTTGAAATTGCAAGCTAGAAACATGTTCATGTGTGCAGACTATATGAAAATCTTCTGTACAGCTGAAGCCAGGTAGAGGGAAGACAAGTAATATTCAGCATGAGGAAAGAATTCTTGGTAAAGAATAGTTAGTATTGAGTTGAATTTTAAGTATCAAGGTAGAAATATCTACACTCATACAGTTACTGGGAAGAGAAACTCATTACTGAATCTGAAAACACATGTTAGGATGAATTCTATTCAGTGTATAATGTAAAAGAATACAGCACATTATGTGGGGGAGAAGAGAATTTCCTAATGTCAGAAACAACAGGAAATATATGTGCAGAAGCCACAATTAAAAAAAATCCCAAAAGAAAATTCAGATATACTCCTTGGGCCACAAACACAGATCTAGAGATTAACCACAAGCAAGCCTGCTAAAACCTTAGTGTGGTGGAATCTATTTCTTTATTTTCTTTGTATGAAAAAAAATAGCCTTCTTCATGAGAGTGGAGGAGATGTAGCACATAGATAGGCTCTCTCTTTAATATTTAGCAGCGAGAACAGCTTTTGAGACTGATCTGAAGGAGAGAGACCAGGAGTTCAGTGAGTCAGCGCTCCCCTCTGCTACTGAAATGTAGCTCCTTTAATCCCTTCCGCCTCGGGTCCTGTTCCAGGTCTGCATCTTCAGCTCTCGACCACCTAGTGGTTGAGATGCAGCTCATCTATGCAGCTTATCTGCAGCTTATCTATAAAAAGCTTATCTATAAACACAGGATGCAGCTTATCTATAAACATAGATCAATTATATATAATACAATATAATCTGATGTGAAATACATGGACTACTGCAGTGGAAGACCATTATAATAAAGGCAATTTATGATTTCCCAAGATTTTCTGTGTTACCCAGATTCCACAATATTTTGCAAAATTCTGCAAGAATATATGAACATATTTATAAGCTATTTTAATGAAGTATGAAAACTAATTCAAGATGCCTATAGGAAAGACCTTACCATTTCACACAGCGTAACAAGCTACCTAATCTGTCTTTTCCTTGAAGATAAAAGACTCAGTACAATCACCTCCCTGTTAAAACCACTGCTATAAATTGAAAGCATTACTAAAATTCTGGTAACTTACATAAAAGAAGATGGCTCACAGACTTTAGAATAACTGTCATTACTCATTAATGTCTACACGCTACTCCAAGGACTTTGATACTTTTCTTCCTATTGAACTCATTTAAAAACCTTAAATAGTTTCTTGAGATCAGCTAAACGTCTTTTCTATAGCAACTGCTTTTCTGTATTAAAATTCACTCCCATCTTGTCTCATCTTATGTCTGAACTGGATTCCACTTTTATACATCACTGTGATCTAGATTTTTCATTCTGTAGCTTCGCTTAAAAAAAAAAAAAAAGAGGAAAGAGCAGGGAAATGAAAAAACAGGAAAACTAGGATGCTGCTAAAGGGATTTTTTTTTAAAACTCTTTATCAACTCGTTAAACTCTTATCAACTAAGTGTCCCCCTCTACCGGGTCAGTGCTGTTGCCTCGCTGCACATGAGCGATTCCATCTGACGCCGACGGGAGTGGGAGTCCCTTCTGCCGGGAGTCAAGGGTAGCCCAGTGGGTCAGAACCCCTAGTGATCTGTCTGGCACCTCAATTAAAGCCTTGCTGAAAGAGAAGAAGCCTTGGTGAAGAGAACTCTCCCAAAAAGGAGAAATAACTTTGTTAAAACAGTAGGAGAAAAGAAAACAAACACTTATTCTCACATGCATATGTGAGAAGAAAGCATGACCTAAGGCAAAGTTAGCATTATAGTAACCCAGAATGGCTTCCTTTTCATGAAGACAAGAGGCGTACTTTCTCTGTACCAAATATGTAGTAAGTCTTGTGATAGATTTGTACTCAAACCACAGCAATTCTCATATATAAATTAGAGATAAAATTCAGAATGAGACTACAACAAGGTAGTCTTTGACAGGGCCCCTCAATACCAAAAGCATGACAGAAGTGCCCAGTATAAGAACTGACATGACTCAGAAATATCTTCCTTGCAGCCAGTTTTGGTTTAAGAAACGAGTTTTTCTTTTCCAGTTCTCCTGCTTTGGCTCTACTGTTCAGGGTTTTTGGGTTCCTAACACGACTCAGCTAGGATAGTATGGAATAATGGCTGGAGGGGAGAAGAGCAACCTCCAGAGCCAGGAAAATGAGTGAAAAGCTGCAGAAATCCTCCAGTGAAGCCAAGGAAGCTCTGAGTGTTGCTGTGGACTGGCAGACACGTAGCGAGCACCTAGAGGGAACGGTGAGGACATGCAGCAGTATGAGACAGAAGGGATCTGTACAATCCCTTTAGCCCTTGACTGTGAAGCAAGTCATGCAAATGACAAAGCTGGTGATTTAAGTTATGGATTAGGTAAAGAATCAGGTGTTTATTTTGGACACCCATTTGACAATGGCAGCAGGTGATATAGCAAGACCCTCACAACAATCTTTCCTTGTTAAAAAATGAATTGACAGTAATAAATATATCAGAGACACTCTCTAAAACCAAGCATCAGCTCACAGAGATATCCTTCACAAAATATTTTACATCTTATTGGTATTATGTGAAGAAGAGGAACCAAACTTCTACCTTTTATTGTATTTTCCTAATAGCGCACAAATAATCAAAGGACACAAAGACATGCTGTCTTGATGGTGTCTTAAAAGCATCATTTAATGTAGACATTTCCTTGCTACATCCTTATTTCAGTGAGTACCAGGACAACGAGTCTCTGCTGTGCCTGATTTCAGAGATTGCTTCAAGCTTCTTTTTCAGAAAGTTGTATTATTTTGGTCTGTTAGCATTATTGTGAGCATAAAGCCTTACAATAAAGGCTGTTTAACCACCTATTTCAACTGACACAAAGGTACTGTAAATCAGACGATGAGATGAAACAGATTGAAACTTGAGATTGAAACTCAACACTTGATCCTACAGTTTCTTGCACTTGGCAAGGCATATATTCTATCTGCTTCTCTACAGTAGAAAATTGGAAAGATGTTGAACAATGTGAAGCCATTTAGCTTGATCTGAACACTTTAGGAACATAGTGGGGCCAAAGTAACTGAACTCTGACCACGAGACAAGAAAGCACTGATATATCTTCAGTTAATGGAAAGGTTGGAAATAGCTGCTTGTAGATATGTCTCTAAATTGAAATACATTCTTTGGATGTCTGGATAAGCATGTGAATTAAGTAATGCCTTTTAAATTCAATTGAGATTATGGTTTCAATATTATTTTGTTCCACTTTTACATCTATGATTACTTCGCACAGATTTTTTATCCAGATGGGTATAGAAACTCAATCTGAATGGAAAAATACCTTTTCCATAGTTATTCTGCTATATTTTTTCTTTCTCTAAACAACTGTGCTTTGGTGGGAAAATGACAAGCTTTTTGGCATTGCATCCCCCATTATCATGTTCAGATTTCTTTAAATTACATTTTACATTTTTTTAAATTACATTTTTTTCTCTTCTTTTTGATGCAAGCTGCCAACTACTTTTTATAATGACAAACACAAACTTAGATGTTAGACTACCTTAGACAGACCTTAGTTTTGAGTCTAGGTGTAAACAGAGTCACATAATTTCAGGAAGAGCATTAAAAGGATCAATGATTTTTTAATATATATATTCTTCTCCTTCCTTTCTTTGTATGAAGAAGTATCTTCATATACACAGTCTTCTGTCCTTCGCACAAAATATACCAATGCATTCTTTGAAATCAGTAAGTTGTGCAAAATCAAACAATTTAAATTGTGTTTGTCCCAAGACAATGAGGAAATACTAACTTAGTCGGTATTGTTATCAGGAAAAAGAAAATTCTAAAGAAATAATGAGAAAAGCAAAGACAATGAAAATGAACAGTTTGGTACTGAGTTTTTCTATGCAGTTTTGAGCCACTCAGATCAAAATATGAGCAGATTACTGCATGTGTTCTGAGGTTAAAATATTCTAAATATGCAACAAAAGATATCAGAGGTAGAACCTACATAAACTTGTGAATGCTCGAAAAATACAAGGATAAAGAAATTGGTATGTTATACATAATACCGAGCAGAGTTTCTGAATGTAGCATTGGATGCAGTGAAAGGCAGTTAGAGCAAAGAACACTAACTACAGATTCAACCCTGTAAATGCTTATATACATGGACACAACATTATTCACAGAAAAAAAAACAATTACACTTAAAATTACTGGAGAAGTCCAATATTTATATAATGATCAGAATAGTGCAGTTGTGGTACACAGTTACAGATGCTGTTCAGCTGGCAAAGCTGGAACATGATACAGGACCTAAGTCCTGCAGTTAAACATCTCTCAGCAAATGTGAGAAATGTGTAAACAAGAGTAAATGAAGAAGACTAGACTTTTTTTGCTATGTACAGATGTGTTTTCTAAAGATGTGCACTTCTGAGAGGGAATATTGCTGGGCAAATTTCAAGCACTGGGACAGAGACTGAGAGCAAATGAGAATTTCTTATTGCTGCACGGATCTTCCTAACTTTGCTGCGTTGGAAAGAAAGGGCATGGGGCATGCATAAAAGACCACAGAAAATTTCTAATCATCTTCTGCAGTTAGGGAAAAAAAAATCTAAAGCTAATGCCTGTGCCATACACTAGCAACAAAGACTGATGCATTAATGTATACAGAAAGTATTCTGTTCAAAGGCAATATTGCTCCTGCTGAGCATATTCTGCTTCCTCCACTTTTTCATATTTTTCAGTTAGAAAGACTGAGTTGAAGTCTGAGTCCTTCAGAGTCTCATAGAAGTTTAATCCACCGTCAAGCTAGAGGAGACACAATTACAAGGAGCATAAGATCACAACCAATTATAGCTTAATCATTGATGCTGCAACTGGGATGGGAAATTTTGCCCAAATATACAGTCACAGTGTGAAAGAGAGTTCTGAAACCATTCAATTCTGTGCAAAATAGAAGAGAGTTTATAGAGGCACCGGAAAACTGGGGAAGGTGATAGGAAAGAGAGCTTGCTAGGGAATTTCTTTAAGGCTTGGCAGTATACTATTTGCATGATTTTGTTCTTGTGTAAGCTCAGCAAAACACAGGATTGACCCCCAAAGTAATAGGACTCTGCTGCAAATTCAGTGTATAGCTTATTTTGAAAGTTTTTTCCTGGAGAATTTTCAGCCCTGTTTAGTATGGTGCTCTTTTGTTACCAACAATTTTGTTGATATTTACACAAAATAGAATCACAGAATCGTTAAGGTTGGAAGGGACCTCTAGAGATCATCTAGTCCAATCCCAGGGTCACCTAGAGCATGTGGCACAGGATTGTGTCCAAGCGATTTTAACTTTTTTTTTTGCTCCTTCTTTACTTTTCTCCAGTGGGAAAATCAATTTTCACATAACAGACTTTTTAAAAAAACCTTTTTTTTACCACCAGATTCAAGGAAACTTTCAAGCATGTATTAAACATTAGGCATATAAGTGCTAATCTTAAATTAAACAGATGTGATATAAGAATAAATGGTGGCATGACTATTATGTGAGATAAATTAGATATCTTGCAAAAGATCAAGCGTGCAATCTATCTTCTGGGGGAAATCCTGCAGCTTGTTTGGAAAGGAGCAGAGGAAGCAATTGGAAGTACATGGTTATGTTTATCAATTAGTGCTGCAATACTGCATGAAAGGTGTGTAAGCTCTGAGTGACTAGCAAAGTCGATATGATAGGAAAAGAGACTATAGTAAAATAAAAGAATACTCTTGTAAACAAATGAAAGAAGAGGAAAACTGACAAGAGATGAAATTCTCCAGAAACGCTGAGGAGAGCTAGAAGACTTAAATATTTTTTAAGTATATTTTTGATTTTCTTTTCCCTGACAATAGCTTATCCTTAGTTATTTGAGATTTTTAAAGTTTCCTTTTAAATTGGGCACTACACACTAATCACAACCTGGATTGCAGAAATTTGGGGCACAGTAGGTGAAAATAAAATATAAAAAAAATATACAGCAATATATAGCTTATGTAAAAACAAAGTCTTTTTGTTATTTCTCCAAATAATGTATTAAAAACACCTCTCGCCACCCTTTCTTCCTTCCCTTCCTTTTCTCCTCAGTATGGAAATTACTTACAAAAACTATTTACAAAGTTAAAAGGCATGTGTTGCAACTCCTGCCTTGAATTTAAACATATGACAAATCTGGCAAGGCAAATCCATGGCCATGGACTTCAAGCAGCTTCAGAAGCAGTTTCTCTCTGCACGTTTCCATTAGTGGGAATCCAAAAAGTGGTGGAAATCAAGCCTCAGATAATAAAGTAGTTACTGGAATCAGGGGTGTCATTCACTGACACTTTGACCAGCAGGAAATCAACCCCAGATTTCTGCTGTTGGATGTGGATTATCTAACTCATGGGGCAAAGGAACTTGTAGCTTTGCAGTGCTCTGTCTTCAGGTGCACCAAGTCTCTTCATTGTGATTTCCCCCAATGGTGAATTCAAACTATTTTGGAAAGTGCCATGTTGGAGAGTAATTTTTAATCTACCAGCCTGCTCCCTAATGGAGTGTTAAAACAGGTAATTTACACACTAGGTCGTCTTTCTCTGAGCAAAACAAAACAACCCTTCTAGGGGCCCCCGAATGAGCACTGCTCTTTCACTCAACTTGACATGGACTGAAGGAATAGAGAAATCTTACAGAACTTCAGTGAATACGAAGTCGGAGGAGAAGGTGCCTAAAAATACTGCAGCTTGACAAAGGCATGCTTTTTCTTTAGTGAAAAAAAAGTTCTTAAACTAGAACATATCTCAGCATGTAGCAAGGTAAAGATATGCATTGCTGAATAGCTTGACCATACATTCAGTGAACAAAAGAGTTAGGGAACGGCATTATGTTATACAACACCAAGTATTTCTTTGGGGTACTATGCTATCAACTGAGGAAATCTGACCATATAGTCTAAGGAACATATAGAAGTGATAGCCGGAAAATTCATTAAAAGTACGAAGAAACTTTCACAAAGAGAAATAAAAGGAATTCACTTCAGAGTGAATATGGATAGTAATCAGAACAGAGAAGAACATCTGTTAAGAACAGAAGCAACTTTTGTTTTCTCTCTCTCCTAGAGAAACTGCCATCTCTCCATTGTATATCTCTATAAGATGGCATGATGCAAAAAAAAAGTTAGAGTTTTCATTTAACAGAATAACTAGAGAAAAAAAATCCCACCTCAGAGGAAGTATAATATTGGACCATATGTAGAACACGACTTCTTAATGGAATTAAAAAAAAAAACACGTAGTATTTGATTTAACAAAATGAGCTTGGGCAATCTAAACTAGGTTATATCATAATGTAGGCAGTCACTGATAAAGGACACCAGTATGAATGATGAAATTACAGAAACGTTTCCAAAGTGTATTTCAGCCACAATGGGGTGTGTGATAAGCTGTATTTCATTATGCTATATAAATGCAGCTTCTCAACAGTTTTGCTCAAAATGATATGTTGAGTTTTGGAGAAAACCACAGTGTCTATTGATCTTGCAGGAAATAGCATAAAATTAACTATGAAGTTCTGTTGAAATTTGCTGTTTCCAAATGGAAATTGCTCTTTTGCTTTCCGATAATGAAATTTATCATTTTAACCCCAAAACCACATGACTAGGCAACTTTTTCTTATACAAGCAGCTGGTATTTTAGCTGCAAATAACTGGTTTCTCTCCAGGCAATTTTATTTATAAATACAAAAAGAGTCAGAAGCAGAGTCTTCTCCAAAGTTTACACCATTAAAAAATGAGTTTGGATAGGGTGAAAGTACACAGAAGAAAATTCCATATTTCAGTCCCAATTTTTATCTTTCTTTGCACATTTATAGAGGGTCATGTCTGCCAGATAAGCCCCGCAGGGCAGTCCTGAGCATCCCCTGCCAGGCTACTGCCTGCAGCTAGAGATGGTTTCGCTCCACCGGACCCGCATGGACTCGATGGTCAGGTTCTTGGGGAGCTCGTGCACCACAATAAGGGCCGTCATTGCTCTGTTCAGAACCTGCTCTGTTCATACCTGCGGCACCCACTGCTGCTACACAAAATAAAACATGCCCCACCAGATCAGGATATATTGTTATTCAAAGGGAATCATCAGCTCTCTGGTAAGAACAACTGGAAGAAGGAACTTAAATCCCCACTTTGCCTTTGGTCTCTGTCCAGTATTTTACATTCAGAATTTGTGTGTATTTTAAATGAAATTAATTCAAAAATTCTACCACTAAATTAAAGTGTTTTACACAGACTATTCAAACATAAGGCTAGGTTAATCAAAGACACTAACTGTTCCCTATTTCATTATATTTATATTTAAATATACATGTATGCACAACTGTATACATAGATGAATTTAAAATTATTCCTGCTTTTGAACAAAGTTTATGAAAACACCACAACTGGGTGTCATTCTACATTTTGATATTTCTATCCTGTTGGAGCTTTTTCCTGTAAGGCACTTGCATTATTTTTCAAACACTAGGCTAGGTAGCATCTGTCTTCCACACTCCTACTGAAATACAGGCTGCACAAAACCATTTATCTGCTCAGTGAAAACAACAGTGCTGCCGCTTTATTTATTTTTTAAAAATTCATTCCATCTCTCAATTTTAGTTTGTCTGTGAAAGAGAGCTACAGAGAAAAAGACTGTACCCAGATAGATGAGGAAAATCTCATAGTGTACATTTGCACAGATGTCATTTTTCATCAGTTAATTGGAGACAGTTATGCCTCAGTGTTAAGATGGGCTCACACTGACGGTAAAAATTATGACAGCATAACAAAAAAGTATGACAAACTGCATTACGTACCAATTAGCAAGCCTTACTCTGTGACTGTTATGCCGGAAAGGAAAGACAGATCCTGATATAAATGATCCATTTTGTTTTGGGGCGGCTGTTATAAAGTTGCCTTTTTCACTCTCTGAAGCAGTAACTTAGCCAGAGAAAGGCCTGTAATGAGGCCTCGCAGGGACCACTTTCTTCATAAGAATTATTATGGTGCTTCAGGAGGCCCTGGACGTCCCGGCCACAGGGTTTGCTACCATCGGAAACCTCGTTACGCTGCATGGGGAAGAGGGGTCACATCGCCCATCGCGGGGACTTTTTGCCAGACACTTTATCACTAATGAAATCTGGATTTATAAGAGCGGCAGGGTCCGTCTATCTGAAATCCTGGGCTAAACAAATTGGGAAGGCAACATATAGACACCGATGGGTTGAGAGCACTGCTGAGGAGTACAGTGATAACAGTCCAACTCGGTGTGGGCAGTAATTTATAAAATCATCTGAGGAGAAAGTAAGAAGCTTCAATACAAAGAGAGTCATCAGTCTTTCCCTCTCTCCCTCCAAAAATACTTACTTCTGTGTGTGTTTTTTTCAGCTGTAAAAGCTGATGAACAGAGCATTGTAGGCAACAGAACAAATCCCAGCAAGGCAGCCGAGTGGGCGTTCGGTGTTGTAAATGAAATCAAAAACCTCATACATGGTATTAATATCACACCACTGAAGTGAATCACAAAATCACTGTCTCAACCCGATTGCTTTAGTAATCAAGCATGTACTTTGCTGAATACCCAGCCACATACACAATTTTTTTCAGAAAAAACAACCATGATCAGCGTCGCAGAGGCCAATTTCAGCCGAAGGAGCTCTACCCTGTGAACTCCTGGATGATGCCCTAGGTCTGCTTGGAGAAAGCAGTTCAAAACCCCAAAGGTTTTGAAGGCAGAGCTAAGCAGACCATAGCAATACAGCAAACAGACTTTTCTTTGAGTAAATCACAGCAAGCAACAGAGTTAGCAAGGAGGTAGTGAACCAAGATCTCATCCCTGCTCCCAATTAAATCAATCATTTCTCCTCTTTTCACAAGGATGAGGGACTGTAGCCACTCTGGCTGTTGAATGATAAACAGAATATTGACTGAGGGGACTGAGGAGAGCAATGAATCTAACCAAGAACATAAGGATAAGTGGAAACAGGCTATTTAAATGAAGCAGGAAAGGCTATTTAAATGAAGTAGGAATATCATTAGGCTTCACAGCTCATTTCCATCTACTTTGTTTGCTTTGGGTGGTGCTAGGTATTGGCAGCGCAAAATCTTGCATTTACGTTTCCTGGCACTGCTTCCATTTCAGTCATCTCATCCCTTGATCATCCTACACGGAAAGGTCTCCTCTGTTTTCTTTACAGCTTTGAAGTCTGAATGCTAAGCATGCAATTACTTAGAGGTACACCGAGACATCAATTTATACCACAAATGAAGAAAGTTTCCCAAGAAAAAATTTGGAATAAAAAGACCAAACATTTCCATTTTTTTTTCCAGTGATTTTCCAGTTTTTCAGCGCAAAGTGGAAGTGCCTTAAAAGTCAGGGAGCAGGAAAGGAACAAAAAGGGGGAAAGGAATGAATGAACATTTTCACAAAGGCTATTTTTCTCCACTGGAACAGTTTTAACCCAAAAGTTCCTAATATAACACTTTGTCCTGCACATGATTTCCCTCAGGAACTGCAATTTTTTCAACAGAATAAAAAGACTGGTGTAACTACTGGACGCAAATAAATGTATTCAGATTATTCATGCGCTTAGAGACTGCAGAAAACTGCTAAGTGGCTCAGTAAGATCTGGACATTTTTTTTCCAGTTTAAAAAAAAAGCAGGAGGAGCAGTAGGGAGGAAGGTTTCCATATTCTTGTCACTTCTATGCCTTGCCTCCTCCTTTCCTACTTTATGTTTGCTTACGGTAAAGTACTTTCAAAGTCTTAAAAAAAAATCCACAAATCTGGAAAAACATGAAGTAGTTGGTTTTTTAAATGGAGACAGTAACAGAAAGCAAGAACTCTGCTTTCCGCATGCTAAATGCTTCTAACTTCACTCAGAAAAAAATTCTATTATATTCATGTCTCAGATTATCATGATAAGAAAATTTACTGCCATATTCTTCCTTTTTACTGTGTGCTGTCACAGCAAATGCGAGCGAGACGGCTTGGGCGTTTACGCAGCCATCTGGCTTCTGTCCTTTGCTGTGACCGAGGTTTTACCCCGGGGGTTATGGGGTATTTTGCTCTTGATTTTTATGCTAAAGGGTGCCCCCAACACCCTTGTACTATGCAGGAAGGAAGAAAGGAAGAAAATCAAAGTTTGTTAGAGGATAAAAGTGCTGCTGCTCAAGCTAACAGCTCCCCACCAAGGCCACAGGCATAATAAGAGATTTTCAGCCACTTTTGGGGTCCCTCTACCTTGAAGTCAAGACTCCGATGAGCTTTCCTTGGCTCTCCCTTGTCATCAGTGCTGACGAATTGGTGCAGGATGTCAAGGCTGTAAAGGGAGGCTGCAAACCTACTCATTCCTATTATGCAGCGCAACAGAAATGCAGCAATCTGTCCTCAAAAATCTGCCCTGGTTGTGGTGCAGCTCTGGCAACACTCTCCCAGTCTAGGACGCTAGGGCAAAAGCAGCAGGTCGCTTCCATTTCAGGTCTGCTTTTTAAGTTGTCCTTTCTCTTCCCAGCACACAGCAGCACTCAGCCATTTATTTAAAACCATTTCTTGGTGGATTGCAGCTAAGCAGCTCTACATGGGCACGGCCGCAGCACTGGCTGGAGCCTTCTGTCTCTCAGCGAAGGGCTCAAATTCATTACTGCCCGGCCATAAATTCGTAGAAACCCTCGTGCAGAGACAACTCTGGAGCATCCCAGCCCATTCCCAGTGTTGTCACTCCCGGTGCTGACAGCTGGTCGGCGCACACGGGCTGCGGAGACACCCTCTGAGTGCAGAGGCCATTAATGGACTTGGCAAGTGGGCTGTGGGGCCTGGATTAACTAATTATCAGCTAGAGCATCACCCAGCTGCTGGCAAACAGCATGAGAATGGACAGCAGAGCTGCTGTTCAACGGGAAAACGGTGCGAGACCCTCTCCACTTCCATGCCAAAATAGCTCCTTTCTGTTATTTCATCCTGTGCTGTTTTTATTAGAACATGATTTGTTACTGTGCCTATTTTATTTATTATTATTTTATATTAGATATTTAGATTTATTACTGTGCCTAAAGCTTGGGGGACCTTCCTGGGCTGCATTTAGCAGCTGGTGGTGCGGAATGGTGACGCCTTTAGAGCTGGTAGTGGAGCTATTAAAATTAATCAATTTCATGTTCAAAATGAAAATTAAATATGCTGGAGATTTCCGCCTTGATGTGAGTTTGCATCTAGAACTCTTTCTAAACATAGCACCAATACTCCAGTTATTAGGTACATTCACATCATGCTTAGGTGCCCTTGTACAAACAAATGCTACCCTCTAGGACGGCCCTCCTCTCGTATAACACTATCTCTTCCTACTCCTGTTTGAAACCCAGCACATCAGATTATTGTTTGGAACTTATGTAAGTTAATTTATCTTAACATAGTGGGTTTTTTGTCATTTGCTTTCT
Organism: Crypturellus undulatus; assembly: GCA_013389825.1. Taxonomy (NCBI): domain Eukaryota; kingdom Metazoa; phylum Chordata; class Aves; order Tinamiformes; family Tinamidae; genus Crypturellus; species Crypturellus undulatus. The sequence goes on from VWPW01032560.1 coordinate 306,576, forward strand.
TGCCCTTCGGAAGAAAAAATAATAAATTGAATTTCCTATCAAAAGGCTTTTCCCATCTAAAATTGATTCTAGTGAAACGGGGTATTTGTGTGAGTTCTGTGCTTGTATAATCCTTGTTAAATGTCTTTACAGGTTGGTGAGCTAAATCTCACGACCTAGATCCTGAGCTTAATTCTGCCTTCATTCAAGTAAACACCATTGGTATCAAAGAGGGTTTGCCTGAGTAAAGGACCTTGGGGTTTATCCCAGGAGAGTAAATAGTGCTCAAGCTTCAGAGTAAGTGCTGAACTCTTTAACATTTTGTTTGCTGATATTGATTTCTTTGTACCCAAAGAAAAATTTCTGCTCAACATTAGAGAGTGAATCACTACTTAAATAATGCTCTGCTGGAAATACGTGACCTTAGTTTCTATCGAGGATACAGTTTGCCCTGAAATAATGAGGGAAAAGTTTTACATACTCTCTTGTGCCGCAGCATACTAACAATACAACATTATACTAAAGTGTTATTCCTCTATCACATCTGCCTCGGGTAGGTTACATGAGTAACTCCAGGCATCAGTCATTAATTGTTCCCTTCCTCACGGTACATTCATACTTAATCTGCAAGCCTTGATCTTTCTAATAGAAAATATAATCCCGGAGAAGCCCATCTCCTCTTCACCATGTCATTCTTGCAGTAATTTTAGTTGAATTACTGAGTTCATAGAGTTGCAAGAAAGAGGAGGCAGATCCACAGAAGCCAGACACCTAACAAACAGAATATACATAAAAATAGAATGGAAGGACCCACTCATCCCATCTACATTTTAGCTTCAGACAAAAAAAAAAAAAAAGCCTTTTTTTTTTTTTAAATGATGGTCTTCAGTTAGTTGTGCTCCGCACACACCTCAATTCTCTCCCTTTCCTTAGACTTGTTTCATGAATATAAGGATATTTTGGTGCCTGCTCAAATCATCTGTAACTCAAATTTCTTCTGTCATTTAAAATGAGTTGACTATTTCTCTATCAGTTGGAAGGAGTGACTTTTGCTACAACCAATTTGTTGCCTGTGCTGCTAACAGAAGGGATCACAGTCCACATTACCGAATTAAAAACTGCCTTGCAGATGTCGGAGCATATGAGGATTTGGGCAGCAATTCATTGCCACCGTCTCCTCCTCCTCCTTTGTGTCATGGCAAGCTCCCCCTTCAAAATGAGAGACAAATACAAATAGCAGGTTGTGCTCCCGGTGCTCTGAATAATTCATAGCAGCTCAGTTTCAGTTGTGCAATGTTATTTGCATGCTACAACACATCAAGTAGGACAGGCTCCACTGGAGAATTCCTAGATTTTGAAGTTACAGAGGGAAAGGAAAAAAGAAAACAAAACAAAACAATCACCACTCCCTTTTCCCCCACCCCCCACACACAGAGTTTGGGAAAATAAGTGTCCTGAACTTTTTGTTTTCCCCCTAATGAGTATCCTCTGAGCTGATGCTAGTTAAAGATATATTGATCTGAAACACTCTCTGAAGAGTGTTCTGATAACAAAAGATTTGTAAGGCATTGCTTAAAACATATATATATATATATATATATATAAAGAAAAGATAAAGTTGATTTATTGCTTGTTAGAATGTTTCTAGATTGAAAGCATGGAAATGGTAATCTTGCATTTTGCCAGGAGGCTGGGACAGCCTGTCTAGGCTGTGATTTCACTATCTATTTTGGGGGCTGATGGAATAAGCGTCAAAATCACAGATAACTGATTTTTTTCAATTAACTCAATTTTTAGTTAAAGTGTGCTAATGTATAAAAATTAAAGCATTCATAAAACAGAGACATTTCTGACAAATGCTCTGTGTTTCAATATAGTCAAATAAAATTATCATGATTCTATGCAAAATTACTTTACAAAAAAATTTAAAGCATATTAAAAGGAAAAAAATCTTTGAAATTTTCATTGTTAACTTCTCAAAGGTAGTTGGGGTCCTGAATTTTGATTTTTTTCTTTCCTCTGATATCTCAATGAATTTTAACACAATGGCAAAACAATTCTGTGCAAAAATAAAAATGTTGAGATGGTGAACATTATAAGAGGCTTAAAGAAAGACTTTGCAACTGATAAAATCTGAATAAGCAGCAGGAACAGCATGGGTAACTGCTGAGCCTTGCAAAGTGCTGTCTTTGAAAGAGACAACACAAGTAGGAGGAAACCTGCATGTGGTTACTTTAATAAATAGCATCAATGATAGTTGGAACTGTTACCTCAGTCTTGTAGATAGAAATCAGCTGACTCCCAAATACCAAGTACAGAAGAACTAATCTAATCAATTTAAGGTCAGTTTTTCCTATCAGACACTGTGTTCAGATTAAGGACTATTTTAGAGAAGAAGCTGGTAATGTATTACTGTCATAGAAGTGATTCACAGGACAGATTTGGAGGTCTTTGCTGAAGGTTTGACTAGTATAAAACTGCAGAAAATCCTGGAAACAGAAGCAAGAAACAACCTGTTTCGCAGATCATCATGGTCTCACTGACGGTCAGCAGGACATGCCATCCTCCTGACTGCTTGCCCTGCTTTCCTTGGCCATTTTCCCTGGCCCTACTATGAATAATCCAAGATGAACCAATGAATAAATAAAACCGTACCAAAAAGCTTGGGAATACATTAGAGATGCTGCTTAGAGTTGGCCTATTAATGGAGATGCTCTGCACAGGCTTCACTGCAATTCATTTTCTGTAAGTGTCTTTTCTCCTCCAGTCAGGTTTTCATTCTCCCCTAGTGCTTCAGTGGAGCTCTGCTCACTTGAAATGCATCATTTTCACCCTGCTCTCCTGGGTCACCATCCTTTCTATGGAGCAGAGCTCAGCTCCCAAGTAGAAATCACAGACTAACATCTATGTACCTGATGCCCAGGTGATGGTCATCACAGTCCTGACCTCATCTGGGTCTGTTTTGCACTGACCCTGGGCCCATGGACCCTGGCCATGTTGCACGCCCCTGATGCAGTGTGATTTTAATACAGATTTTTAATAGGGTTGGCACTCAGAGTGCCTAGGCATACATTTCCTAGGATAGTTGACTCTTGAGATAACTCAGAACTAATCTGTCAGCTCTGCAGTAATGCTGCTGCTGTAACTCTGCATCCACATGTGCCTGTGCAGCCGCAAGCCCTAAAGACCCTTCCCACTCTCAAAAAGACTTTCAAATCCACCAACACTGAGGCTAGCAAGGCTCAGTAAAACAAGAAGTCTCTCTATGGCTTTCATGTCTGAGTGCAGGATGACTACAGAGAGTCTCCAGCCACTCAGGCATGTAGAAGTGCTCTCGGGTACGGAGGAGACATCAGAGCAGATGATCACAAAGTGAGGAGAGATGGGGAAAGTAAAGTGATTTTATGACATGCACCAAAAGCATCACACATTGGCATGCTTGTGCATTCATCAGGAGGCACTGGGGACAAATCACCTAAGGAAACATGGCATTGCTCATCTTTGATGTCAGCACGAAAACATACACTTGCTCCAGCCCTGCTTGTCTGTGAAACACTAGCCTAACTTCAGAGCCAGTATTTTATTCCTCTTTTTTCCCCCCAGCATCTGGTGGATCAGATAGAAACCAACTTCAGCATAAATAAAATTTCAAATTAAAAATAACGAGCTGCATGTGTGTAACTCATTTTGTTTTTAGCTAATTGTTCCTAATTTATGCAGCTGAAGTGCTGTGCAGTTTCCTATGATTAAAGGCTACAGTGTTTAACTTGTCATGGAATTTGTTTGATATTGGTATAAATGAGCTATAAGGCATGCCTATGGTTACTTTCTGCATAATATTAATGCATTTCTCCTTAAATTATTCAATAAAGAATGATATATACCTGATCTGTAGATTTTGTGATGACATTTTTAGAGCTTTAACATGAATAAAAAATTAATCATAAAAGAAGGTATTTTGCCTAATATATATATGTATAAAACCTACTCTGTTAATGGAGTTTATTTATAGAACCACTGCTTTATTCCAAATGAAAGTCTTGATCCTCAGGCCAGAAAATTCATCAGAACATCCAAGAAATAAATCTCAATCAAATAAAGTCAACATAAAGTCAGCAGTAGAAATTTAAAAGACCAATTCATGCACATTTTTTTCAATGCTTGTAAACAAATTCCATATTCATCAACATAAATCCTCGACTCAGAAAATACCCTCAAGCAGGCACCTATGCATGTGCTTATACACATTTTTTCCCCGTAAATCTGTGGCAACTTAAACACCTCCCACTCCACAAGCACCGTGGAACACAAAGCTAACGTAGTTAGGGAGAGACACAAAAGTTCAAACTGAATCTTGTAAAACAGAAATTAATTGATTTTTTTCCAATCGGTTTGTAGTAATTCATCATCTTTGTGCTTTTTTAATAAATATTTTTATTTAGTAGATTTCTACCTTGAGAGTTTCACTTTTCCAGACAGGCAGGAAACATTTCAAAGTGGCTCATTCGTCACTGGGTCTGTTCTTTAAAAATAAAGTTGGTCACCTGAACTCAGATAGAGTAGGAAATTAATGAAAATCAATGCTCAATAGGAAGATGAATGCAAGATATTAGGTATTATTACACTAGTATGATATTACCCATTTTTAAGAGGCACATCTGACGTGCATTAGGCTATTACAATGGGAAATTCTCCTCTGCTATTAATTATTACTTTTGTTCTCCTATTCTCCTATCATATTTTCTACTTTAGTTTTTCACAATAAACTTTGAATTCAAGTCTTTGAATAAAGGGTAATTGGGCTGACAAGAATCTAAGGAAAGAGGAGAACAAAGCCTGTGCTTGCTGCCCAAGTGACGGGCCAGGAGGATTTGTTCTCCATGAACACCTCAGAAGCCACCCCATGCACCGAGACCTCTCAGCCGGCAGCTGAATTTTTCTTTAGGATTTTTGCTCATAAAGTATGTTAGACTAATTGCTAAACAAAAGCATTTTTGTACCATTGNTGTTCTCCACGAACACCTCAGAAGCCACCCCAGGCACCGAGACCTCTCAGCCGGCAGTCCTTGAACAGCTGAATTTTGCTTTAGGATTTTTGCTCATAAAGTATGTTAGACTAATTGCTAAACAAAAGCATTTTTGTACCATTGTTAACCCACATGAGATGTGATGATCTTGGAAGCATCTCCTGATTAACACCACACCGTGCGCTGAGAAGAAAATGATTGTTCTTATGCTTTACTCCTGAAGAAGAAACTATAGAAATAATTGGTCAGGCTTGAATAAGAAGGGCAGCATTAATATAAGAATGATGTTCATTTACTATAAGCATTAAGCTTATAGTTAAAAGTGTTATTGCACATTCTCTATGGATTTCTTCTATTGAAAGAGGTTTCCTATTAGGCAGCCTGGATATCCATTCTGTCAGAGTACAACAAGCTGAACTACATATATATATGTGTGTGTGTGTATTTTTTCCCAAATTTTCAGCAAAACTTCTTTTAGCTACTATTAGTACTACAGAAACTCGTTCTAAAGTACATGAAAGACGATCAGTTGGAATGTTTTGGGGCATTACCAAGAGCTATCAGTAAAGCTTTTAAGTTCTGAAATTTGTTTAGTATATTCAAGAGAGCAGTAAATTACACATAATATTATATTTCCAATTCACCATTTAAAAACAGTCCCTTTCTCCATATTCCTTTCCCCACAAAAGTCAGTGCATAATTCAAAGTTGAGCAGGATATAAAGAAATAAAACCCATCAGTTAGCTATGTATGCGAGACGCAAATATTCTGTGTGTATGCAGCATGGTAAGATGTATTTGACTTTGGGAGAGAACTACACAGTATTGTCAGGAAAAATATTTGAAATCATGAAGGTGCACTTGGAATACATAAAACAGCCTGACAAGTTTCACTATTAGCCTACACGACTTTTGCTTAGAAGGTGCCATTTGCTAAACTAATTGGAATAAAGCTTTTAATTTCATGGTTTGGGGAGTGGAAAAAAGTACTACAGCCTGACCCTTACCCTGTTCTTCTGTTCTACTGTTTAAAATTCACAGTTTGGTGGTAATCTTTTAACTGACGCTCTCCTTACGAAGGAGCCTTGCAAAAATATTTTCTGACAATGAAATATGATGCGATTAACCTCTTGCCTTGCCCAACCCCTCCACGAAGCCAGGCAGCGTATCGCAGGCTGCAGTGTTCAGTGCTTTGGTGAAATAAGTCTTGGTGAAGCTTCCATCAGTTATTCATTACAGGGTCACGGAGCCCAGTTTTGGGAAAGGTTGAATCCTGCATCTTCTGTTTGTGAACATGGGAATGGGTGGCACGCAGCACCTGAAAACCATGGCTGCAATTAGTAATTAATCATGCCTGTGTTTCCCGGCTCTTTCCAGTAATTTTTCGGAGTTTTTAATGCTTTGGAGTAATGTATCTGACAAGAAGTTAAAACATAGCATGTAAAAAATGGGAAAATGGTAATTGTCCTGAGAAGGCTCAAAAATGTCTATATAATGTCTATTATATGAAAATTTGTATATGCATATAATGTATATGTAGTATATACATATATATGTGATTTTATATTTAATTACAAATATGTGTTTTTATATATACATATAAAAACACACACAAAAACATGTTTTACCTTCCCAGAGCCAAACCATAAGCAGCTTGAACAAGAGGCTCTAGCAAGGCTGGTGTCAGGTCAAGCTTCCTAGTAGACTGCTGCTGCTTCCCCCGCAAGCTCCTCTTCTCGTTTGGCTTTCAGTGTAAGCCACCTCTGTCTAGAACACAATTCAGGGTAAACCTACAGGGATTTTGAAGTAGTAAACATGGAGAATCACCAAGGAGAAGTATGACAGGAGCAGTGTTACAAAACCCTTCCTATTTTGGTGGGAAAATTTCCCAAACACTTGTCTAACAAGACGTTGCCGGTGCCATTGGCCACCACTGAACACAGCCACCACGAGCATCGTTTAAGCACTCTCTCCAACCAATTTAGAGATAAAAGCTTGTTGTCGCTGGTATCTTAAGTCAGTAAGGAAGAACACAATCCCTTTAGAGGGGATCGTCCCCTTCAAATCTCTGAGCAGCTAAAATGATGCCAACTCCCTTCAAGTGCAGAAACCAGGGAAGCTGCTGCAACCATCATCTCACAGGAACAACCTGAACATGACATTTTGTGTGTTTCCGAGTCATCAATTAGGCTTCGCAGAAAGGAAGATGAAGAACATTATTTCCTTGATTAGACAGGCTTCATGCCCCAAATCAGCCAGGGCTGACATTTTCATGGGGCTTCTAGAAGTCACGCATGAATTTCTGTCCCCAAGTTTCCCTCACCCTAAACTGCTCCACTGAGCTGTGAATAAGCTCTTGTACTTCAAATATTAGAAAAAACACACACAAGAAAGACATCAGTTTACTTGTGTTTTTACTTGTGCTTTCCTTTGTCTGCATATTTGTCTGTACAACATACCAATACAAAGACATATAAAATAAAATATTATTTAATCATTATCAAAGCAAGGGTGGGGAGAGATCATGGAAGAAAAAGCAAATGTATTTCCTTTTCTCGTTTTTAAATAAATAAATGCATTTGACACAAGTAAGTTTGAAATGCACATTTTTTTTAAATAAAGTCAAATCAGCTATAGAAGTGTCTCAGCTCTGATACCTAACCACCTCCACAAAAGATCTACTGTGCTAGCCAATTTCTTTCATCATAATATTAGGAATGGACTAGCTCAAGTTTATATCAATGAAGAAAACAAGTTACTACATGAACGCTTCTCCAAATCCTGTTTGTTAAAAAGCCACTTTCATGCACACTGACAGCAAATATTAATGTCTCATTTGTTAGTTAATCTGTTTCCTAGGAATACCTATTTATAATTGATTAAAAAAAGGGAAAAAATCTAATTTAATAATGCCACCTATTAGGAAACAGAAACTGCTATAAAGAGAAATCCCACTGGTTATAATTAGAGTGTTATTGAGGGAAACTTAGCTGTATCTGCTCACCATTAAGCCACATGCAAGAAAACAACTGCAATAAGGGTAAAGTCTCTGACCAGGGGAACACATGAAGATCTACAAGCCTGAAAGGTGATTTCACAAAGCTCAAATTCTCCGAAGAGCTCAGGGAATGTATCTTGCACTTAGAGCAATGAGGCACCTGTAGCCCCTCGCTCCTATCGTGTCTCATCCCCACCTCACCATCAACACACTTTTCCTGTGTCCTGCTATTGCTTAATCATTTTCTTTCTACTCAGAAAGAAAAATAAGACTTTTAGCAAGTGTCCATTAGTTGTGCAGCTCCAAGGCCCATTTAAAAAAGAGGTGCAGTGACATAACGCCATAAAAATAACCACACCGACATGACACTATGGATCATGAGAACTCTAGGGGAATTGGTACTATCTGTTCTTTCAGGAAATCCATTCATTAATCACCCCCACAGGGTAGGCTTTGTCACTTCAGAACAGAATAGGAGGAATAAAAAACCTTCCCGGGATTTGCAAGCTAAAAATCTGGTACTAATGCCATATTACCAAGTAACTCCAAATAAAAGTCCAGTCCCTCCCTGACACAGAACTCCTCAACTCTTTATACAACACACAAGGTGAATTTTATTTGTTAATTCAGTATATTTTTCCAGTATGACTTGTAATAAAAATGTCTCCACACCACAGAGAGTTTAGTGTAGTACACGGTAGAAAAACACTAAAAAATAAAAATATTTGCATCCTGCTGCATCCTACAGAAACAGAAATGTGAGAATCCCATTGTCCATCCCAGTGCCACACACCCCACGTACAGTGTCGCAAGTGACATAAGCAGCTGGGAACAGACAGCAACAGTCACACATCAGTGCTGCACAGCAACTGCAGCTGCAGTCATAGCTCAGCTTTCCTGCTTTGGCAAAGATCTACACTGACATATGCTGCTCTGCATTCCAAACTATTTCTGAGATCTCTAAAAACTCAGGAAACCCAAATGGCTTTTTGTTTTTTTATCCAGTGAGAAGTTATCTTACCTCTAAAACTGCCTCTGCTCTGTGAGAATCACCACTTGAAAAAAAATCATAATGGAAAATCTCTAGAGAATAGAAAATAAGGCATAGAATTTAAACTAGATGTGTTCCTATGATTTACTTTTTATTTAACTGAGGATTTTTAGATGCTAATGGTGAAAGATGAGACATTGTGTTTATAAATGTTTTTGTTCTTTTCATCATTTTAATTACATTCTGTTAAAAATGGTTTTGTTCTTTTCATTGTTTTAATTAATGATGAAAAACTGACTGATCACTAGTTCTTGGGGTGTCCCAGTGAAATCGTTCAGTTTTAGTCAAGTTAATCACTAGATATAGCACTGCTTAATCTGCAACTCCAGCAGTAAAAAGAAAAAGAGAAGACTAAATTAATTAAAACCAGGTGATAAAGAACAGGTCATCACACAGCAGGGCACACCAAAACCACGCTGGCCACAGACACCGCACCAGGCCAGGTACTGTCTGCATCCGCAGGAGAGGAAACTGCCTTGGAAGCCAATGACTCAGGAAAAGGACCAAATAAGTCACACAGAATGAAACTCCTCTTAAAATTTTGATTTTATAGACTAAAAAAGGGTCAAGTAAAAGAAAAGGAACGACACTTCTTGTGCATCACGCACTTGTATCTGTAATATACAAAATTACTTACAAATGATGTATTTTTAAGACCTGGAATACTACATCCTGTTCTGACATACACATTTTAAGAAAGAGAACAACAGTACTACAAAGAGCTCGATGACTGTCACAGAACTGATCTAGAAAGCAAATAAATAAGCTGTAAGTTTTAAAAGCATAAGGAGCATTTAGGAGAGAAGGCAACATGTGGCATAGTCACTGCTGAGATGGACTATAGTTGCTGACTGACAGAAGTAAAAAAGAGAGGCACTGCTGAACTTGGTGGCTGAAGATTTAAGTAGCTGGATGAAGAGGGAAGGCAAATTTAATCCTGAAACCAGGTACAAGTGATTTTACAGCAGAAATGTTGAACTAATTGAAAATAATATAGAGAGTAATAATATATTTAGAAAATAAAAGCTTAGAACAATCAAAATCACTCATTTGGCAAATCATTTTGACAGAAAAATTATTTTTAGGGAGTGTTTCAACGTATTCTAACTGAAGTGCTTTGACTTTACAATTCAAAATTATAGGTATTTTTTTCTTAATCAAGTCTTCTGAGAGAAGCGCAACTACAAATACTTCCCTTTACATTTGAGAATGTTAAGTGTGTTATGGCAATCTTTCTGAACAATATCATTTATTGTAAACAATACTAAAGGTAAGGTAGATAAAAGGCAAAGGAGGGCAGCTTGCTAGTGGCCTTTGAATTTCTAAGCCTCTAAGTCTGCATCTTTGCAGCCCTTTGCGGCATCTTTGGAGGGTACTGCACATTTCCTAACACACTGCTTATGCCCACGGTTCTGCAGCCAGATAAAATAAAAATATATAATGAAGTCTCTTGATTCAATATTAATGAAAGTTATCTAGGGGAAATATCATTTATCAGCTTGAAAGGTGGGTATACAGGGAGGTTAAGTAAGTACTTTTTATGTTTCTACTTTTGATGCTTAAGACTAGGAGATAACCATGCAGGTCTTTAATCTTGTAAAGTGCTTGATACTCTAACTACCAATGAAGTAATTATAAATTGAGGTACTCAGTAAGTACAAAAACCAACAACACCTTCTAGGATTAAGCTCTAGTACAACTGATAAAATTAATGCTTTGCTAACCAAGATGTTATTTAGCAGTGAGAACCATTCAGTGAGATTTGATCCTTGCATTGGACTCAATCCCCATAAGAGTGTAAAATTCACATCTTAGGGACTAAAGACTTCATTTCAGCCCTTAACTAGAATAAAAGTGCCATTCTGGGTGGGCTTTTGGCTTCTGTTCTTGTCCAAAGGAACCAATCTCTTTAAATTAAACTGCATCTCACCTGCTCAGGTGGCAATTCCGATCTACTCCGGTAGATAGGTTTGGAGTCTGCTGAGCCAGGGGTGAAATAACCTTGCACATGTTGATAAGCGGATCACTGTTTCTAAAACAAGTCACCTCCATGAAAGTGAAGTAAAACTTTAGCTCCAGGCTCTACAGGTCTATGAAATCTTTATCGTCTCCTCTACAATTTCTCTAAAACTGTTTTGCACATCTGCAGTACATAATCAAATTGACTTTTCATTATGCTGTTCTACTACAGCACATCCCTTGCGCTGAGCAAAAAATGTTTGGAAAAAGAAAAAAAAGTGTCCTCAGAGAGACCATAGAGTAAAGATTTTGTTTATTAGCTTCAAGCTCTGTGCAAGTTATAGAGGGATTGTATTCAAGAGTCTTAAAATCCTGAATTCTAAAGGCGGTCAACTATATTTCACGAGAAAATTAAAACATCAAAAGTTGCTATTTCAGAAAGAGATTTATAAACATTTCTGATTGTTCCACTAAAAACTGCACAGAGCAGCACGTAGAATGAGCAAAAAAATATTTACAAAAACATCCAAAATAACATATTTACACAAGTGTTAATCCATGTCAAACACATCCCTGTATTACACAAATGCAACACATTCAGGCAACCTCTCCCTTATAATTGCTACAAGTGTTACTGCAGCCTGCTGATGCCATTACAAAAAAGGACAGAGGTTAAAGTACATGCTATTTTGTTGTACAGAAAGCTGAAATAATACACACACACACACTATAGTGTACACACACTTACAGTCTATTTGATACTTCTGAGGAAGCCTACGGTGTTTAGGGGAATTAATCTAAATTCCCATAATTCTTGTTTCTTACTGAATAACTCTTGCCTTTTTGGGTGAATGTTAGAGTGGAATTTCCAGAATAGCACCAAAACGCACGAGTACTGGGTTGGACAAGACTCGTGGGGAAAGTGCAGGAAAGGGGAGCTCCAGAAATGCCAGACTTCAATCAGATGCTCAGTTTCCTTTTCCTAATTAAAAAACGGATAAAGTCGCCCATTAAACACCCTAGCCGATTGCCTCACAGTTATTTAAATGGTGTTGCCAAAGCCACTGATTCAGCTGAGCTGTGTCTGGCACCAGACCAGGGAGCCTGGGAGCAACTTGATGCTCCCAAACTGCTTTAAATAGCACCTCCTTAAGGGGCGAAATTGAGCAGCCAGAGTGCCAGAATTTACATAAAAAACTCCTGGATCTGAATCTTCCCCTTTTCTGGCTGCTTTGCCAGAAGAAGCACTAGAATGGATCCATTTACTCAGGAAGTCGTTTACTTTCATTTGTCGTTCCAAGCACACTTAAATACAGCAAACAGCTAAAGAAGCAAAAATAATTAGGATGAATGGTGGTGCATTATCCCTTCAAAAGACATGAATATAGTGTCATGTCAGGGGAAATCCGGGGTGACTTTCTCTTTCTGCTTTTTGTGGGATGCTAAGTGGCAACCCAGGAGACCACCTTCACTGCTGCTGGTTTAAGAAGTTGTTTTGGTCATGAGCGTGTACGGCACCTCCCTGACATCACACTCAGCACACACTTGGGTTTGGATTGCTTCAAGTCATTAGCAGGTGAAAACTCATGGAGAAAACAGGCCTAGGCAATTCCACTGAGGAAGTCCATAAAATCTTTCAGTGAATTTGATGAGCGTTTTGCCAATGACTTCAATGATGCCGAGATTTCAAACCTCAAATCGCTCCATTTGCTTCATCAATACTCATTTATGTATATAGTCTGTCTTGGATAACAGTGATTTCAGATAGCCTATTCATCACAAAATAAATTATAAAAGCTTTCAGAGTTAAGCTTACATCTTTACAATATGGCCATGCATGATACTGAATACATTTGTGTCAACCTATAGCAATATAAATACTGTTTGTGGGGAAATTAATTTGAATAGGGATGAAATATTGTTCTTTATGAAAGAAGAAAAAAAGGTGAAACAAACAAACAAAAGCTTTGCCTTTTAAAGTTTCAGGCTGCCCATTCCTGTTATGCTTCATAAAGGGTAACACTTGGAATGGCTATAACCTAGCCTTGAGGTCTACTCCTGGTCACGTCCCCATGCCAGTGGAATTAGGCAAGCCATAAATCCTTTGAAAACACAGTTTCAGAAAAAGAATAATAGCCAATTTGCAAAGACTTGCACAGTTCAGATAACCCATAGCTGTGCAAATGGGTTGTCAAGGGCAAACACCCACTTCGAGGGCTGAAGAACCCCAAAGGTTCAAGTAAGCAACAAAAACACCACACAAAATAGAGTTGCTTTATCTCTGAAAACACATGCTCTTTCTTTTCTAAGCAAGTGTCTGTTCTTTGGACCTTCAGAAAGGCTAAATGCAAAAGAGTAAATGTGCCCTGCACAAATGATGAAGCGACAGCACGTCCTGGCCATAGCTGCAGACCTCTGCTGCACGCGCTGCGATCGCCTCTGGAGAACTTCAGCTTCATTTTGAAGTTTGCTTGTTTGTCTTTAATTCAAAACTATTAATCCTCAGTAGCAATTTCTAATTCAACTATCCCATTATAGCTCAGAGCCTTGATTTTATTGCCGTGTATGATCTTTCATTAGAGAAATAACTAAGTCAGGATTATTTGATTAGGCACAGGCATCTGTCTCTCTCGCTTCTCCAGATACAGCCTTCAGAGCACATCTCAACACCCCAGTGCACGCGAGGCAACGTGCTGCTGCATGGCAGCATCCTGATAGCAACTGAGGTTGTAGCATTTATTTTTGTTTTGTTTCTGTTTTTTTGCTGGCAGTGGGTGTCTTTCAAAAGGCAAATAGATCTGATAGGTCTCACCCCTAGCAGCTGCCTGCCCTTTGAGGGTTGGTGAGTGATATCAGGCCAATCTGGGCAACTTCCAACCATGCAAGGGGGAAATAATGAGAGAACAGAGCAGTGCTACATTATCTGTTGCTGTTGCTTCCTCTGGGTGATTGCAATCAGCAAGGGCCTGGGCTGGCAGCTCAGAGGCAAAACCTGCAGACCAGCACTGTTCCTGCTGATGGTCTGTCAAGCAGCAACTTATAAAGAACAGGAGTGAAGAATGACGACGTCTTTATCGCTGGAGTGAAGTTATTGCTAGGTTAATATTTTTCTTTTTGCTATTTAACTTCTCTAACCTTTCTTAAACAACAGTTTAGCTTTATACATTGCTAGGTTGAGTTGGCAGGAGAAAACACGTAGGCAAAGAAGCTTTCTGCTATTAATACAATTTGACACTATTTGACACTAAAAAAAGTATATTTTCTTTCTATGGTCATAATAGATTTATACCTTAAATCTTTGTTCTACAACTATTTAAGAAGTTGTCTGATTCTAAGTACCTGAGTAGTTCCACTGACTCTAGTCCTGTACTTGTAAAACAGAAGGTAACATCCACTGAGGTCAAGGGAGAACGTCCCTTGGGCACCGCGTGTGCGAAGCAGAGTCCTAAATAAGTCCTTACTTCAGCATAAGTTCAGAACATACCTAAAAGAGAGACAGAAAACTGTTCTCAGAACATAACATTTTTTCCTCTCCTCTCAAAGATTAATTTAGCACTAGCAGAGGATTGCCTGGATTTTCCAAGTGGTAAATACCTCAACATACTTGAAGAAATCATGTTATTTCTTCAGACCACTTAGATCTGAATTGTGGCACAAAGATTTCAACTTTTCTGAAGTACTTACCGAGGACTGTGTGAAACTTAAAGCCAGCCTCTGGACAAAGGAGAGATTTCCCCCCCTCCGCCCTCAGATTTTTCTCACTTATATTGTATTTCACATTAAGACCCTCCTGTTTTTCTCCGTGAACATCCTGCCCAGATGCCCACAAACCCCAGGCTGTTACTATTTGGAATATACGTAACTGCAAAGCATCACATTGAAGGCACAGGGCACAAGCCACGCTAGGACAGAAAAAAAGACTCCTTTGATTCCTCATCACCCAATCCCCAATATCTCCAAGCTGCAGCCTCCTGAAGGTGTCACACACACACTTAGTCTAAAAATTTCTTGTGTGCTTCAGTAGCAAAGGAAAATAACATCCTGCATTATATCAAACAGACTACAAAGCATTCCCAGGCCAAACTTTTCTGTTTTTTTTAACAATGAAATGTCATTTTGGCAAGGGATTCACTGGTCTCCTGAAATTTCTCTCCCTCTTTAAAATGAAAAATACTCCTAAGTCTATGGGAACAATGAAAGAACTAAGGTTTAGCTGAATCTCACCACAACACACTTTACTGCACAGAACAAAAAAAAAAAAAAAAAAAAAAAAAGTTTTAAAGCAGTTCTTTTCCGCACCAAAAATTTGAGAAAAGATTGAGCAGTTAATGTATTACCTGCAATTTAGAATAGCCAAAAAAGTTTACTCTGCTTAGCAAAATATTGCATGCATATTCAAGTAAACTTTTGTTTTGCTGTTGGTTGAAATGACGTCTCTGCAGCTTTGTTTCATAGAATGATGTTCCTATAATATGCTGAGAGGTAAGAGAGAACGAAGGCGTATTTAAACAATCTCCAGCTTTAAAAAGAAGCTGCTTAAATACTCAAACACAAAACAATGCAACATCCTTTAGTACTTATGAGATAAAGCAAATCATGATAATTTTTTTGGGGCTGTTTAATCGAATGCGTGCAAGTGTAAAATAGAAAACAAAATTAAGTTTTAATTAAAGATATGAGACATATGATGGCATACAATGATAAAAATTGATAATTAAATAATGTTATTATTAATCACTTCCCTGCCTGTTGTTCTTTATCTGACCATTGTTTTGAACTCTTCAGACTTTGTTTTTCTCTTCAGTCTGTTCATCACAGGTTTTGAAGCCTTTCTCATGTTGTCTGTTTCTTCAGTAACACACAGGAGCAAAACTTGTCCTTATTAAAACTCCAATAAAGCAAAATTTAATTAAATTCTACTGACATTAAAATGGAGATGGAATTTCATATTCATTTGTAAAGAAATAATTTGATTAAAACAAAAGGTATTAATTCTCTATCCTTGACTAAATGACCTGCATCTTGAAAGAAATCTCAGAACAAAGAAGTGCCAGCCCAAAGCGCTGTGCAGAGCTACTAGCTCCCTAATATAATGAAGCTCACATACAAGTTGAGGCTTAGATGCCTAATGTCCTTCAGCCTATTCCTAGGGTAAGTAGCAAGAAAGTGCTATAATCAAGTGAAGGCCTGGGTGCAAGTGAGAGAAGTAGAAGAAAAGCTTATTTGTGTTCCCTTTTGGGGGAAAATAAAGGCATGTTTTATTTCCCAACGAGTCTGAAGATTTTAGTTCTATGATGAGAATATAATTTCTGCATCTTCTTGATCTCTCTGTTACCCTGTTAGCATCCATCATTGCATGGTAACATGGCAATAACAGCAGTATTGGCAAGCACAGGGTAACTCCACCTAAACACACAGGATGCATCACACACACCCCCCAATACATCTGAGTTAAAGCCAGCTATTAAGAAGCAAAAGGGAAGCCCAGAGTAGACTGTGCAGATCATGTCAGGAGGTACCTTCTTCCAGGATCCAGACCAAACTCAGAATTAAACAGCATTGAATACAGAAGAAAACTGAATCTGGGTTAAGTGGGATTAAAACACAGTCATTATATACAGAAGAAAAACAAAACAAACTAAATCTCTCTCCTCCCCAAATAGAAATATGTGTGTGTGTATGTATATATATATGTATATGTAAAGAGATTTTAAAATAATGAATCCCTAGTATTTTTTACTTCATGAAAATACTTTCTTGAGGTAATCAAATGGGAATGACTCAAGGAAAATTGTAATTTTTTTGTATTTGTTTGCAGTGATTTTCTTCTGTCATGATACTTGAAATTAGTTGCAGATTCCATGTCATTTTCTAACATGAGGATGTAAAACACATTTGGCACAGTTAAAGCATTGCCCAGTCATAAACCAGAAAACAGTCTGGCAATCTCTATTTAATCAGTTTTACTGAATTTGCTCTACATTGAAATCAGTCTGTTATTGTCATTATCCCAGAAGATTGCTCTGTTCATGAAAGGTAGTTAACCATCCATAACCTCTTGGCACTGCTTATTGCCAGAAATATTGTTTCAGTAATGCGAAGAGTCATACTAGCTTGTGCAGAGCACGAGTAATAGGTTATAATATCTTAGTATGTGCCATCACTAGCCAGAGCAATACCCCTGGATTCTACAACTGATAAAAAAAATAACTTGTTCCCATCATTTTGAGAAAATAACCTTTGCCCTCATCTGCTGAGAGCCAGGAGCTGCCAGGTGTTCTGGACAGAGAGACCATCAAGTGAAGAAAATCTCTGAAACCAGAATGATCCTTTGCTTAGTGGGCAATTAGTTCTTTGAAGACTCTGGCAAAGCCCAGGCTTGTGGCTTGCAGATTCTGCTGGGAATCTGCACGGGCACCAGGGCAGGTGCTACCTGTGGCCAGAACAGCTCCTGAACCCTTTTTTCTGCAACTCACTATCTCTTAGAAGAAAAGAAGAGTCAAAAGTCTTCACACCTACGAAGCAAGCTGAAGCTCTGATGAGAATCAGGAGAGAAGAAATCCCATGGATCTGAGCTGGTCATATCTGGGTCTCTATCAGTTTGCAGTATGACCATTTAATTTTACTTGTGGCTTCTCAAGTCCCTTTCTGAATTCCCATTTGCTTAACCAAGTGTTGACACAATTCACTAGGCCAAAAATGTTGTGCAAAGTAACCCTTTCCAACTCCCCACACTGAACACACACAGTGGGGCATTTTATGCAGTTTCTGTACCTTTAAAGAGAAAAATATTACCATCTCTGGCTGTTTTTTAAACAAATAAAATTCATATTTTTTTCCATATTTCCCTGCATCTTTGGAGTACTTCAATTCAGTAGCCCCAAGTACATTTTACATATATATTTTATATTTTACCATTATTTTCTAACACTTGCACACACACACAAAAACTCTTCCTGCAGTGATAGAATTTCAGCTTGTAGCACCAACGCTCTGGAGATTATCAGCACATCTGAGGTCAACCACACTTGATCTATTAAACCTGAAAATACATTTCTTACAAGCTATTGTATTAGGTAGTGTTTTTATAAACCATTTCTCAAAAAGCTGCATCAGCCTGACAATTTGCCATTGACCTTCCCTAACTAAAACCTGCTCTGGATACTTGGCCTTGTTTTAGTTTAGCCGATGATTCATTTTGGTCCTGGCCCACAAAACATCTGCATAACTTCAGGCATGTGCTACGTCTGGCTGATACCCTGATTCCATGGACTAAGCTTCATGCCTGTCAATTATTGCATCTGTCTCCACCAACACGTTGGTTATCACTGTCCTTTAAATTGCTCGATGCTTTTGGTTCACAGCAGAAGTGACTCTTTTCCCACCTTACCGAGACTTTGTCAGTTTATCATGTATGACATACCTTCAGCGTGCTGTCAATACACAACCCATGGTTTACATGATATGAATAGAAACTAAAGAAGAGTGGAAAGGTGGCCCTGCAAGGTAAATAGAAATGACAGCAAAAGCAGTTTAAGCATTAACTGCAGAAATCTTTAAGAAATGTAAAAAGTATTGGCACCACATATGGAAATTAATATACTTTTCATTAAATAAAAAGCAAATCTTTAATATAATTTTAATATATATTTTTTTCAAAGGTAAAAAAATGGCTATAGCTGGTATACAACTCAAAATTTCAGAAGTGTAAAAGATAAAAGGAAACAATTCCTTCTTATTTCATTTAAAACCATGAGAGGTGTTCTCACTTCAGCAAACTGTTAAAAAAAACTACATATAACATATGTTTGTCCACTCTTTGCTGCATAATCTGATGATATAGACATTTAGCCTGACTATATTATTACAGAAAATGAGGCAGTATGAAATATAAACTTTGTGATTAATAAATAAATGTGAATTGTCTGCATTATTTGATCTGTTCTCTTGTGATTGAGGAGGAAAAGTTCAATTTATATGGAGAACTAGCTATACAAATGGCACAAAGATACAAACCGCATAGGAGCTGGTATAGGAGTCATTAAAATTATATCCCATGTCAAAATGTACATGGTGTCCTTCACTACACTGGGTTGCTGTTTTAGCCAGGTACCAGTGTGCAGAGCACCACGCTGGCAGAACAAGCAGGTGGGGCCTTAAATCAGTGTTTTAATCAAAGTCGATTAGAGCGTGGGATTAGAGCGCTCTGTAGGAGACTCAGGCAGGGAGGAGAGGGAGCTGTAGTAGGAATTATGCTAGGGAATTTTGGAGCCCCAGAGAAATCTTGAATTCTGACTCAATCCAGATAAAAAATAATTATCTTGAGCGCACTAGGTATTATGTTCACATAAGGACTGCCCTCCCAGACAGACAGTCGGCTAAAGCGACAGACCAAATTCATCTGCCGAGCCCTCACAAAGCCTTTCCCAACTACCAGCAGAGGAGCTGCACTTCGGGAGCTCTCACTAGAAAGGGCAACAGCCCTGCAGACCCAGCTGCTGTAGGAAGCACAGGCTCAACAGATGCTGCTTTAGCAATGAGCTGGGATTCCACTTTTCCACAAACCCAAGGGCAGATTTCATGTTTTCATTGCTCTTTTCTCCGTGCCAGCAAAAATGGTGTCATAAATACAAATATGCAAATATGACATGTGCTGTTAGACCATTGCATTCTAATGATTTTCATATTGGTAATTATTTTCAAAAGAGAAACTCTATTGAGCTTTGGGTGAGGTGTTTCTGCACTGCAGCACCTGCGATGACTGTAGATGACACAGGTGCCCCCAAGAGAGCTTCATAAAAGTGCTCATGCTGGCTGTTTCAGTAGAGCTTTACCGGGGGTGCTGAAAATTTACTCAAGGCAGGTAACTCCCCAGAAGTTTATCTCTGCTAAGCTCTACACAGCCTGCTACACAGCTCATTAAAAGTACTTATTACTACTCCCTGCAATCTGGAAACCGCAGCAACTGCGATGCGGCTGCCGGACCCTCCAGCAGTTGCTGCAGGACCTCGAACAGCACGGGGACATTCAGCAAATCCCCTTCGTATTTGCTGAGGTCCCATCTGTTGGGTGCAGGCAGATAACCCCACATCCAAACCAGACGGGGAAACTTCAGCTTATCCATGGAACTGGACAGGATAAAACACAAAAGAGAATTACAAGGAACCTCAGAGTCAGCTTTAATCTATGGTTTAAAAATACTGTCTGCAGTTTTCTGTTTCCTAGCTGCGCACTGGCAAAGAACTAACAGAAACGCCCAAAAGCTGGGAATTTCTGTACATCCCGGTCTACACTGAACTGTCAGTGCAGTCATGCTACCCCTCAGAATCCCTGCCCTACTATTTACAGAAATTTAATCTAAACCAGGAAGAAGTTTCCTTGGTATAAGCTCTAAAGAAGAGCTCGTATCTTCCAGACATTAAAACACGGATATCTAACGGCACTCCCAGTTTGGTCTTAGGGCATAGGGTAGATGTCAGGTTGGTGTTGAATACAACAAATCAGCGTGTCTGTACCTTTCATCAGTATAAATGCCACCTTTCCTAGTCTGGCACAAATGTGAGTATCTTTTTGTAGCCCATCTGTGCTGAGTAGCACATTTGCATTAGGAATAGTTATAAGTACAGTAATTGTTTTAATGTTATTCAGTATAGTATCTCCCACAAGCCCTAGATTTAATGTTAATAATTACTCAGCCTTAGTTCAATTAAACTAGCTAATTTTTCACATGGAATTTTTGCTCTAATGTTTTAAGAAATGTTTCCTATTCACAGTACCTTGCTCAGAGTTCAGTAAGACTCAATTGCAGGCAGTAAAAATGAGGAATCCAGGAGTTATTCAAACAGGAGCAGAGGAGATTGTGAAACAGAAGCCCTGCTACCTAAAACAGCTGGTTGCATAGAGTCATTTTTTAATCTTATCAGCAGAACAGATACAATGCCTAATACCAAAGACATATTCTGTAATTTTCTTGGTTTCTTAGTACCTAACTAATCTTCTCCACAGATTCTTCTGCTGTTAAAAAAAAGTGCAAGAAGAATTTAGACTTTCCCACAGATGTGAGATCTTTCTTCACATGAATAAAGACGGGACTTTCACTTAACTAGAAGGTCAGATCAAATCTGAATGGGCTCCAAATGTCAAAAATAATAAGGTCCAAGTAAATGCAGACTGCAGTAAAAAGTGAACAAAAACAAAAAAAATTATTTCACCATTTGTTTTTCTAGGGGAGAACTTCCCTCTCTAAGTAGCTCTAGCTTAATTGCTTCTCAAAAGACTTCTGTGTTATGAGGACTTCTCTGATAGGCAACGGCTAGTATCTAATTCCTCATTTTCCTGCTTTGTGTTCAGTCATTTTCACTAGAGGAAAATAAGTTCAACATGCGATTTACATACAAGCAAAAACCAACCAACCAACCACAAGTACGTCCCAGTCTGAGGTGCTTGAATTTCTAATCAAGCTTACATTGCAAGGGGATAATGAAGACCCTACCAAAACGTTAGGGGACTAATGCCCTCTCACTCTAAAAGAATTTAAATATTTGATGATCCAAATCTCGGTACCTGCATGGAACACCACCATTCCCTGCAAGCTCCACCCTCTGTTCCCATGAAAGCCATTAACCTCTTCTCTGTCCAGTTCAACAGGGAATGGTTCTTTCTTATCAATAATGACAGAGATCATCTTGTGCTCATCCTGATTTCTTATAAGGAAGGTAGATTTTCATAACCTTTAGATGTATATTCATAGCCATATTTGGAAGAAGGTAGATTTGGAGACTGCATTTGTTGTGTTTGTAGTCCTGACAAATAAGAAGGACTTATGACTTTAAGAAATCTCAGATAAAACAGGGATCTTTCTCTTGATCTTACATCCATCCTTTCCCTTTTCCACATAGCTCTCGCACCTGTCAGGTGCATTAGCTGCACAACATATTCATCAATAATCGCTTCTGAAAGCCCAAGCCCCGTACTGTTCTGACACCTGGAGAGATTGTGCTGATGCCCACGTTAGCTTGTATTTCAAAAAGAAACACCTGCTTTGACATTTTAAAGAGACTAGTGCAATTTCTGGGCAGAAATGTATCTGCAAGTATCGATGTCTCTACCTTTCTGTACCACATTATTTGTCTTCTTGTCACGTGGATTTTCTCTTCTATGTGCTCTCCCCTTCCTTCCTGCAAGTATAACTTTGATTTCATCTGGAGGTGCATCACTTTGTCCTCCTCTGCCTCTCAGGTTAAAGCCTGTTCCTGTCTCCAGGCACTGACTTTTTCTCCAGTAAAGCAACAACATTCCAATTTCCTTCTACGAAGACCATTCACGTTCTCTTTGGCAGTGCTCATGACTATACGTATTAAAAATATATATATTTTTGATTTCATTATTTGTCAAAATAGTCTTTTATTGATCTCCTAGAAATGCCATATTTTTCCTGGCAATAGCAAAACTCTTGGGAGTGGCTTCGTTTTTCTCTTGGGCTCTTTTTTTTTTTTTTTTTTAAAAGACAACTTGGGGTTCGAAACCTGCTCTGTAAAAGGCTCTGCAAATCCTTAGCCGTGTTAGAACAGCTGCTTGTAACAAGCACGCAGNGTGTTGTTAACATTTTCTTGGAGGGTGAAAAGAACACCAGAACCAGAGGAGCACAAGGTCCTCCCCTCCCTTACATGACTTGTGGTTATGTTTTTTTTTGTGAGGTACTTTCATTTTCATTGGCAAAAATAAGCATAATCTGAAAAGCAACTTTAAAAAAGACAATGTGGGGTTCGAAATCTGCTCTGTAAAAGGCTCTGCAAATCCTTAGCCGTGCTAGAACAGCTGCTTGTAACAAGCACGCAGCTATGAAGCAGGCACAGGTTTTGGTGACACTACTGCAAAGCAAAACCACCAGCAATGGCTCTCGTTCAGTCGCTGGCTGCTACATAAAAGTCGTTGGTGCCACTGGCTTAATTTTTCTTTCTCTGCTACAGCTTTGCGCAATTCCAATTGAAATGGGGAAAAAATACCCCATTAGAGTGCTGAGTGGCAGATAGCACCACTAACGATCCATCTGCAAAATATGTTATTCGCTTCATTTAAAGTTAATTTGAAGAGGAGGGGGATTCATTAGGAAGGAGCCTACAGTACAGTGACACTAATTAGTTTTGCCTCTGACTTGTGAGCTTGGGAAAAGCTAGAAATCAGTCTGCTCAAAGGGGAGCCCTTGGCTTCTTCGTGGGTTTGCGGACACGTTTTAGGTGCTACTGCGGGAGGTGCTGGTGGAGATGAAGGGACAGGCAGGGAAAAGGTGCCATGGCCATGTGCCAGCCAAGGGAGACTATACTGTTAGAGGAGAGAAACAAGAATCTGAATGTATTTCCACCTTGCCACTCCTACCCCATCTTTGTGTGCCCAGAAATTAAGCAACACAACTTCATTTTCTGTATCACATTCCTGGAGAGCGTGCTGAACTTTCCCTACAAAGTCTTTGCTATTTTGACTCCTTGGATGAAGAAATAAATTAGGAATATATAAGCAACAAGGAGACAAGTCAGAGGAGTACAAGACAAGTCATTTCTTTCAAAAACATATGTGCCTTTCTTGGAAAAAAAAGATATTTCTGTGCCATAAATTAGCTGGGGATTGGCAGCTGAAGCCTTATTTAGTGGCAGGGATACATGACAACGGTGGTTAATGGCTTGAAAGAAATGATCGAGGTAAGCGGAATTTTCTGTGAAACTCAATCAAATCAAACATTTCCTAGCCTGTGTTTTATTACTTTAAGACAGGTGAAGTTAAGAAAGCAAAAATAAAAGAGCTGACTCACGTCAGTGCTTTACCGTGGCTCCAACGTGGAGCAAATATCCGGTAACCCAGAGCACAGAAGAAGTCCCAGGGTCTCCCTTCAGTCCAGCTACAGCACAAATTCAGTCACCCCAAGAGCAGGAAAGCGACTGTAACTAAATTGATCCTTATTTAGGTAAAGTGGTTGCAGAGCTATGATTCTGATAAGGAATGAAATGTCTTGATAAGCATCTTTTCTTTGCCTCTCTGCCCCTTCTTTTCCTGCTTCCTATCTCTTCCCTGCTAATTCTCTCTCGCTCGGTCTTTCTGGCAAAGCTGATCAATTTTTGATAGGTAGTCAGTTTCCCATCAAAAAATTCTTTTTTACTCTCAATAGGCAATTTCTTTTCAGCAAAATTATCCTTTCCCCAGGAAAATAACAGTTTTCTCCCCCCCTTTTTTTTTTTATTTTTTTCCTCATAGCAAGTGTTATACACATGCAAAAAACACCTGCTCCAACTTTCCAAGATTTCCAGTGACTAAAAAAGGAACATATCTTAATTTTCATTTCTTCAGGAAGAAGAGGCTCATTTCCTATCAAGAGCTGCCTTGCACAGTACCTACATTCTTCTGAGAACACTTGAAATATGTTTTTGGGTACTACCACACAAGCTTGCTTGAGAGGGGAAGACAAAAAAATCCCTACTATTTAATTATTTACATGGAAGCCGTTCTAAGAACTATAGCCACTGAAAAGCCATTATGCCAGCTTACACACGATACTCCTTACTTGAAGAGTTTTCATTTGAAAAAAATACGCCTGATGTCTCTCGGGGGCAAAATGACCAAAAAAAGAAAAAGAAAAAAAATATTGTTTAAAATGTTCTGTTATGCCCTGACCTAAAACATCTGCCTTGACCTCAGGAAGGCTTCCCCCTTATGCTATGCAAGGCTCGCACAACTCATCTGTTAACTCAACTGACAGGCAGCCAAGATAATCCTGGTTTTTCAGGTCTCAAGGCTGGCATATATAGGGCTAACATTCACCATTCATAATATCTAAACATGGAAATGCTTGATGCTGCCAAAATATTATATATTAAATATGAAATTCTGAAAGAAGATTGCTGGCTTTTATATATAGTGTTTTGACAGCACACAACATTAAAAGTAGATTGACATACTGACACTTTTTGATTTCATAAGGCTGCTTTTTCTTTCTTTACAATCTATGTGATAAAACAAATTAATAATCTAAAGTCAAGCTGTCAAAAAAATCAAAAGCACTGACTAAATTTGTAGTTCTAGGCTGACATTAAAGCTATTAATTATTTTGTCTGATTTTCAGAATTTCAGACCACTCAACTTTTGAAATTTGAAGAGTTGCCCAGTTACTCCAGCTTGTAAGAGTCCAAAATCCTGGCTTAAGACCTGTGCTATAAAATCTGCACTTTACTCATGGACCTCAGTATTGAATTGAATGGAGAAGGAAAGAATATGGATGGTGTAAATGAGGGAGGTTTTTAAGCAAAAGCATAAACAGATGAGTGAAGAAGAATACATGATTGGAATATCAACTCAGGTCTTACTGACAAAGGCCAAAACATTTACTACCTACTAACAGAATCGTGTTTTTCCATCATCTGTGAACTCTTTCTCTCCTCAGAAACAACTTCCACTTTTGCAGTTCAGCATCAGCTGTGATATAGTGATATATCAGCTGTGATATAACCCCAAAACTACCAGTTTGGAAGCAATATTGTTGCCAGTTGAGCCACCCTGACAATAACAGATATAATAACTCCTTCTCCCTTATATCCTCTGCTGCAGGCAACTCGGAATGTTATTCTTATTTTCAGTCTGACTTTCTGCAATGCTGCAAAATGAGAAGGGTTCATAGTCCATAGATGTGCAAGTACAGGAAAGGACATGTCCTACTAAGGTACAGGGGAAAAAGAGCAAGAATATCATACACAAAGCCTCAATATATATTCTATGTTTTACAATTCCACATGACCCACCTCTGGTTAGACAGGAGTCAATATAGTGGACGACAACTATTTGCCAATGCCACCTACAACTGTGGCTACAGCAGAGCGCAAAAAGAGATGGATACCCAGCTGTCTGCTCCATGCGATACCTTTCCACGTTGTGAGTGGGATGGCTTAATCCCCTCTGAAACGCCTTCTGAAATCTTTTTGTAC
The DNA here is from genome assembly GCA_013389825.1 of Crypturellus undulatus. Classification (NCBI taxonomy): domain Eukaryota; kingdom Metazoa; phylum Chordata; class Aves; order Tinamiformes; family Tinamidae; genus Crypturellus; species Crypturellus undulatus. The sequence continues at coordinate 332,555 of VWPW01032560.1, forward strand.
CTTCAGTTGTAACTCCTGACAGCCCTGTTAGCCATTTAGTTGCCCCTATTTTGCCTTCAATGAATTTTTGTTAGTTCCACAGTTTAATTACTTGCTGTGTGTGATAGTGCACTCCCTTAATGCACTCCCAGATGCATTTTAGACAACTCTTGCTGGCAGGTGACTCCATCCACTCCCAGATAATCAATCACATGCAAGGGATTGTGTTTGAGTATGCAAAACTGTGCACAGAAAATCAAAGGCTGTCCTATAAATATCTGGCCTGTGCTATTTTCCATTATCCATCTGTCTTATACTGCAGGATTTTTGTTAACCCTCAATTTCACCATTTTCTCTTTGAATTTATAGCATTCCTTGGAAGGTTATTTCACAATCCCTTCCAATACTCCACCACCGTAAAATGCCTGCTATTGCAATGACTAGATATTCTAATGATGTTCCTTTCTGTACAAGGGGTTAATTGAGGAGATCTATATACAACATTTTATTCAGTCTGTTCTACATTACAGTAATTAACCTTGGGTCTGGGACAGCAGACATAAGCAATTTGTTTTCATAAGATCCCTCAATCAGAGGCTTCTTCCTGAGCATTTCCAACAAGCTTTAAGAACCGCTTCTTAAATCCTAGAAGTGATTCTGCCTTTGTTCCAATCATAGCTATAGCCAAACTTTTTTTAAAAAAATATATAAATATTGCTTAAACATTTAAGAAAAGAGAGCACACATGCCTAAAGAAAAGAGAAAGATATGTGATTGACAGACTGTATGGCAGCCTTATACTAAGTGAAATTTCCATCTCTACTCCAAACCCTTTAGAGAAGGGCAGGGCGACCTGATGAGATTTTTAAAAAACTATTATTCATCCAATGGACTCTACTAGTGCAGACACCTGCAGAGTGACAGTCTGGGATGTGAGAGTCCTCCTGACTCTACACCTGCACCCAGAGCAACTCGGAACGCATCAGCCATAGAGGAAAACATACAGCTCTCATTCCATTATTTATGTCACATATTTCATAAATTAAATTACTATATTTAAATATTGTAACAAACTGCATGTATGAAATGTCTGTCACTAATACATAAGTCAGGTGGGGAGGAAATGAGGGAGGAAATAAGGACCTTTATCATAACCTTCCAGCTGGGTGGCTTACGAAAGGTGGGAAATTAAACTCTGAACTTCCAGTCTAACCAATTATAAATTGCAGTATACAGCATGTGCAATAAGAAATAGATACAATTAAATCATAAATAGCTTAAACAACCTAAAAATCAAAAAATATAAAGGGAAATGCTATCTAAGGTGCAGGCAGGGCTCTGGAGAGAACATGGGAAGGGCAGCACAGCAGCAACCCCACACGGTCTGGGTTTCATCCCTAGCAGAGGGGCTGCACTGCCTGTTGCAAACATGACTGGTGGTCCAGCAAACTGAGGAGAATCTATTCCAACATTAGTACAGCTACAAACACAGAGCACAAAGTGCAGAAAGCTGCCTCGCTATTTTGCAGTATTAAATTAATTTGAATTTACATTTTGCAGACCATACTTCTGTTGTCTATTTCCTTGATTTTGGCAGAAATCTAAATTCAAAGAAACACAGAATCACACTCATATAAAAACACAGGTACAACTCAGTAACCTGAAGCTGCATTTTAAAAAAATACCACAGAAGTCCAGCTAATCCATTATTTGATGATAATTACTACTAGCTGTAGATGAAAGCAACAAAAGAAAAAAAGCTCCTTTGACAGCCTAATTCCTGTGTTTCAGTATCATTCTCAATCCAATGCTCTAGGATGCTAATGTTAGGTAAAGCACAATGTTAATTCTTATCCTATTCAACATGTCTTTTAATAGACAATTCTTATCATCATCTTAACTCTTTCAAGAAAAGTGAATCTAAAATAGGATAGAAGGAAATAAATATTAAGGACAACTTCTCTAATGAACAAATTTCAAAGCAATATTTCACCTGATCTTATACTTGTATCTTAGAGACTTGTCAAATAGGTCTTCCCAATACTTTCCCACATATTCCTTTCAAAATTTTCTGAATTTTCCAGGTAGAAATGGTAAATCAATGGTAAATCTGCAGGCTGCTCAAAACATATATGCATAATTCTGAAATAATTCTGAATAGCTGAGTTGGAATGACTGTATGCTCAAAATAAAGTCAAAAGCTTATCAAATTGAGCAACAGCTTGTGCACAATGTCACATAGAACAAATATATTCCTTTCTTTTTTGTCCTCCTGTCCAAGCTTTACCTAAGTGATCAATCATTTGTGGAGAAAGAACCCCAAATACCTTTTCTCTATTTTCACATTGCCTCAGGGATTCAAGATTGTCCAACAGCTTTACTAAACATTTCTTATTTGTTTTGCACTCTAAGCATTCTGTGGTTTTCTGCTTGTTTGTTTTTTCCCCTAATAGGAGATTTAAGAAAAAATGCTGTGAAATTTGTCCAAGACCATAAACAGTCAGTGGCAGAGGGCCAAAAGCATCAAGAGCTCCAATTCCCAGCCCCATCCTTTTTATCATTCTAGAGCCCTTGATTCTGCTGCCTTTGGCATGCTGAACTGGGACTGGAATGATTTCAAGGAGTTGTCCAAGAAAACTGCAACTTCTTACTAGAAATGAAAGCAAGGTCCTCCAATTCCTCTTTGGGGCTTTGCAGTATGTATTCCTCTGGGATGGTAGATGTACTGCTGAGAAAATGTTCATGAATAATTTATCTAATGAATTTAATCTAGTTTCTTACTTCTGCAATATCTATAATCAGATTGTGACTCTCTCTCATCTATTTGTTACTTAAAACTGCTTCACAAATTAATTTAGCAATTGGTGGTAGTTCACTATAGTCTCAATTATCCGATTATCACAGGAGAGTCTGAATTGTTTTGACAATAGCAGTTTTGTATAATTGATGGGATTTGTAGTGTAAGGCACAGCCATTGGCAGCCACCCATCAAAGTGCACTAGCACGGGAGGCTATTCTTGCTGTACAGACTGTACCAACGCTTTTGATTTTGAATTAGAATTATTATTTAGAAAAATAAAGGAAAAATCACTCCAATTCAGATCAACCATTTTGTAATTTTCTGCAAAAGATTATTGGGAAATATATAAGTAAAATTAACCTTATAACTCATTAATTTGAAGGCTATAGATTACTGTTTGCTTTAGCAGATTCCTGCTACTTCCTCCCTTTCCATCATCAATTTCTTGACCTCTTATGCTGAAGTCCAGCACCATTTGAAATAACAGAAATTCAAACAATCAGCAAAATCAAGAAAGTAATTTGCCCTTCACCTATCTCTACAGGACAGCCACCTCACTCCTGAAATTACAAGTTTAAATCGTAATTCTTTTTACATAACGTTCCAAGAGTTGCTCGAGAAATGATTTAGAGTTCTAGAAATGATTCTCAGTTTTGTGGGGAGACAACAGTGGCTGCAGATCTGACTCCCGAACTAGGTCCAGGAATTGTTTTAGAGGCAGCACCAGAAAGAGCCCCAGCAGCAGCCCTGGGAGCCACCTCCTCGGGTGCCTCTCCTGCAGCTGCTGCAGGGGCTGTGTCAGGACACACACACACAACTAACCCAGCAGCAACATTTCGTACAGGGGAGGGGAGCGCGACGGGACTGTCTGTCTGTCTGGTTTGCCTCCAAGACCGGATACCTTAGACGTACTGTGTCTCTGCTAACTGAGATATTGCTATTTGCTTTTTATATCCCTTCTTTATGAGCTCTGAGAAATCACTGTCTTCACATTTCAGGACGGCTTATAAAAAACATTCATCACATGCTGGTAGTTCAGTGAATGTTACCCGGGTATTTTTATTTTAGAATTGAATGTGATTTGGATTGTCCAACTGTCAACTTCATTAATAGACCAGTCACTGCCCAGTCATGGGCCACTCAAAATTTGAGTCTCTTGAAATATCCAGCTTCCTTCTCTATTTCCTTGATTTCTGTGAAATTGGCAAGAATTATTTATTTGTCAATGCCCAAGATATTTTTATTTCAAAAAAATGCTGGCTAGTGTTAAAATTCATATGATGTTTTAAAGTGGAAGTACCATATAAAGTCAAAATATAGCTGTAGATTATCAGCATTTACTTTTGATCTCCATGTTTCTTGGGGAATCAAATACCAAATAAATTCTTATACCTTGTATATCCATTTCATCATGGTACCGTGGTGTTACCATTTACCTCAATAAGGATGGATCAGCTCACACCAACCCTTCACAGTCCTATTTATGGACAAGAGGAAAATTACACATAGCTAAAGATTGCAAGTGGTAGATAAAGATGGGAAGAAAGATGAAAGCACATCAGGCTCTGGATTTACAGTGTTTCAATCTAATTGTTAGTTATTTAATGTACATAAATATATGTAAATCTTCCTTCTTTTCTTGCTATTTGTCAATAAAGGACACAAGTCTTCCTTTAACTTTCAAGCACATTTGCAAAAATGCTATCAGATAACAACACATATCACCTAATATGGACTCGAGTATGGAAATAAACACAGAAAAAATAGCATTGCCTTATGGAGAAGGCTCCCAGTCCTGGCAGTTCTAGTTGCAACCAGGTTTGTCACCTAGAGCTAACAGTTTTGAAGAAATTCAGATGGAAGGAAAAAAAAAAGTAGCAACTTAAAGGAGAAAAAGTCAAAACCAAAACAAAAGAAACCTCTATCTTCTGCTAGTCATTTTTGTATCACTGTGTTTGTGGGCTCTGGTAGAAATAGCTCTTTACAAGGGATCTGAATAATAAAATTACAGTATGTGGGAGACTTTTTTCCATGTTGTTTTAAACTTCTGTATTTTTGCTCTCATTTTTAAGTGGAAACATTTCAGCAGTTTAATATCTAGAAAATTAACTCAGCTATTGAAGCTATAACTCAAGTGTGCTTTTTGTGCTTTGATAGTTTAATTCACTACCTCTGGAAGGAACAGAGGTGTCTGACTGCAGGTTGTAACAAAACACAGGGAAGTGTTTGTATTACCATTGCCAATTATTACAAAGCGCATGCAAAAAAAGACTGAGAAGTAATTTCAAATTTAATATACTAGAAACATAATTAAATGATTATTATTGTAGTTCGTATGCAATGAGAGAATTTCTCTGTGGATAGTTAAATACAATTTTAAGGAAACATTGATAGTTCCCATAATCTGTCTCAAGCAATCAAGGCAGCTTCAGTAACTCATAGCTTTTAAGATTAACCTTTTGTGCTGGACTATAGATACCCATTTTAATCAGGTTCAGAATGCTTTTATAATTTTGCTCCAATTACAAAAACAATAGCAATACTGTCTGTCAAAACCAGGACATAGTTGCTCAATACCAAAGTCAAGAGCATTTTATAATTTTGAAAAACTGCAATAAAGTATTTTATCAACAAGTCACTACCTCCACCAGATAAACATCTGCGTTCCCTTCCCTCTCAGAGTTCAAAATGCTCCCCAAAATAATTATCTTTTGAGTATGAGCATACAGATTGCAAGAAACAAGAGAGTAACCAAGGAATATTATTTAGCACAATATGCACACAAATAGCTGCATCCTCAGCTGAAACCAAAAGCAGAGAGTTTTAAACCCTGATCAAGGAGTTAAATTATCAAGGAATTCACACTAGTTTCCCAATAAAACTTCATCATGAATGACCTACTGCAGGGCAAATAGGCATCAGACCTGGCCACAACATGTTTTTTCCTGGTATATAAGGAAAAAGAAGATTCCATTACCATGACAACCAAGCATAACTTGAAGTCATTTCACACCATTAATAGAATCACAAAATAATCTAATTTGTGAGAGATCTCCAAAGGTCATCTCATCGGACCTGCCTGCTGCTCAAGGCAGGGCCAAACTCAGGACACATTTTGACAATCTCTAGAGTCCACAGTCTCCCTGGTCAGCCCATTCCAGTGTTTGATCAACCTTAGAGTGAAAAAAAATATATTCATAGATTTCTGCATCCATCTCCTTTTTCTGGAGCATGAGCTTCCACCCTAGAGATCCATAGCCCATGGGTATCCACGTACTGAAGTGGTAGATGTGGGGGCTTAGGTGTCCTCGTTCTTCCCCAACACACTCTGCAACTTTCTTCCTATCCCTGCCCAAATGTGCCCACAGAACTCAGCAGCTGGGCGGAGGGAGCCAATATCTGCAGTGGGCTTGGACCACTATTTAACCAACAGCCTGTAGGGTAGACACTGGAGATGACCTGGACATGACAACATGACTGGAGATGACAACATGCATTGGTTCTTCCTAGACAGCTCTGCGTGCTAGCACATCGCTCCCCAGAGCTNGTTTCTTTCCCTACAACATGCGTTGGTTCTTCCTAGACAGCTCCGCGTGCTAGCACATCGCTCCCCAGAGCTGCTGCAAAAGCCTGCTGGGCTTCCACGGGGAAGGCAGGGTGAACAGGTTCTACCCTGGCTTAACTAAAGTAAGAGCCTGAATATTTTCAGCTAGAACAAGATCTTCGCTTTGCATGGCACCCGGCTCTCTTAGCATGTACAACAGAGCTAGATGACTGAATAATGTACCAATACTGCTAAGGTCAGAGTTACAATTATACCTTATTCTCCTAGATGCTCGTGCATGTTATGTACCAAATCAATATGCTCGTTGTTGCAAATTTTGCCCTTAACATCCGAGCAAAGTCAAAGTCTATTACAGCTACTGATATGTGCTTGAAAGTAGGGTTTAGTCCAATGTCTAAAATGAATCTTGAGCAGAGTACCTAATGCCTTAAGCATTTTTAAGTGGTTGTGTGGTTCTTGGGGCTTCACCTCCTCTCTCTTTATTCCTTTTTTATCTTCTACTGCAACAGAAACATTTGTCTACATAATTGTAACACTGAAAGGCTGAGCATTTTAAAAGGGAAAGTAAATAAAACATTTCTGAGATAATTGTTTTAAGTGTTCTCCTTTGTGTGATGAAGCAATATAGTAATTTCCTTGGAAGGTCAGAGAGCAAAAAAAGGGAAAGACTAGCAGAAATAGAAAATAATTTTTAACTGCTACTAATTGCATATTGAGAAATGGAAAGAAAGGAAAAAATAAAAAGGTTTTTAACATATTTGTTCTGATAGAAACCAGAGAACAAAGGCAATAAAAGCATATCTGCATTTTCATGCAGTCGCATGCCAAGTAGGCACTTCAATTTTTACAAATATCTTACAGGAAACTCATATACAAACAACCAGTTTTGTGTGCGACATATTAACATTACAGATGCATTGTTGTTTTGTGCATTAGTGTTTACTTTAGAACTTTAGAGAAAAAGCTCTGTGATATTTCATTAAAGTACAGAAACACTTCCCTGAGCAGAGACCCCCAGTTCTGAGCCACTTTTCCCAATGCACGAGGCAATTTTTAAGGGTTTTGATAGTAGAGTATGGCATTTTCTGCAGGCCGACAGCCTGCCAGAACACCCAGTGCTCCATGAACTATCAGGGATAACAGGGAGTCGCGAGCTCAATTCGCAATTATACAAATGTATGCTCACATGATCTAAACAAATACAGAAAGCTGTTCTGGGGAGAGAGCAGGTACTTCTGATGTCTGGTTACAGAAAGCAACCAAGACTCAGGAGTTACCTGCAGCTTTCCCACAGGCAGCTGAGCTTTGCTGCTACTTGCCAGAGCATCCTATCACCGAGCTAACAGCAAAGGGTTGCTGCAGAGATTGACAGAGCTTTTAAGTTGAGAAAATATCTTTTAAAACCCACGAAGCAAAAAGTCACCTGGTGACTTTCATCATGTAAATAAAATCTTAATGCTGGTATGTCAGCTGTTCTCAAAATAGATATTTATTGCAGGTGTTGACATGCCTTTGCACATCATTTTGTTTTTATCCTTTTCTACCATAAATGCCAAAATAAAAGCTACTAGCAATTGCTTACAAGAACCCTTCAGAAACCATTAATTTATGTTTCTTTTACTGTCACAAACAAAAATCTCAAGCTAGATTTACTGATAGGTTCTTTCACAAGCAGAGCCAAGAAAGAATACTTCACTTTTAAAATTAATAACAACTTGCAAATCAAATCACTGAGATGTAATAATGCAGCTTATAAAAATAAAACTTTAAATTGCTATTTGATGAAATGAAGTACGTATTTTATAAACCTGCAATTGAGTATTAATAAACATTTTTATTATATTTGGTAGAGGAAAAGCAGATTCACACTGAAAATGGTAGCTTTTTAAGTGGTGAAAAGAAATCAGTGTCCTATTTCAAATTAGTGACTCTCTTCCAGTATCTCTCTGACTACATAAGCAAGATACTATGAGGCGGGACCAGACAGGGGTAAAACACCCCTTGAATCCGTGTGACACGTTCATCTGCTAGGAAGTGCTAGCCCAAGGTGCTTAGAAGCTTACCGGATTTTATGTAGCAAAAACACTCAAATGAAGCCAAGAAGTTCAATCATGGATAAAGCAGACAAATAAATGGATAGGAAATGGGCAAGTTATTTCATTAAGCATTTTTCTGATACATTAGTCTATAAGTTTAATTTTGATAGTTAAGAGTAGAAGAAAAATAAGATTTTAATCAATACCTATTAAGAAAACAGGAAATTTTCTGTTAAACAAACTGTTTCATTTTTCATTTACTCACATGCGTGCTGTGTATTTAGTGTCCCTGCACATAATGCAGAAACCAGCTCAGTCTTCAGGAATTTACAAGGACTATGTATATTTCAAAAATTTCTCATGCCAACAGTGTTCAGACAAACACCTAACTGACTGACAGTCAGTAGGTGTCACCTTCTAATTTAAAAACCAATTTAAATTTAACCATCATATTGTTGAAGAAAAGTATTACCTTTCATTCAATAATTACACTTAATTGGCTTGAAGATTTAAATGCTACACTGGCTACAAACATTTCAAGCTGTGCATAATGTCTCAGTCTTCTCAGAAGACTGCAGTTACAGTATAGTTTGAAACTCCTTCTAGTCTTTTTATAGAAACAAAAACTAACACTTTTTCCTCCCCTTTGCCTTTCCATTTGATGCAAACAAAAGACTAGATCCCTAAACTGTGGCAGCTTGGCATAATTTAGTTTATTTTAATGAAATGTACCACTTAATTGTGGTCATAACAGTGAGAAACTTAGAGCTTTTGCCTAAATTTTGATCTTGCACAGGATGGAAATCAGACACCTGGCATATGGCAGTCTGCACTGCATTAAGGAGATTGCTCTGCAGAAGGGAGTGCTTTGAAATATACGTCAAAAAATAGTTAACGAGAAGGTGCCTTAAGGCAGCATCTGCTGATATCTGCTGATAATGGTACCGAGGGCTTGGCAAGTCAAAGAAAACCCATCACATGGTATAGCTGCTTTTCCAAACTCCAGTGTCTACGGCAAAGTCAGAAAAGTCAGATATATTTGGTGATGGTAGTGCAAATGTATTATAGTTAGTGGTCAGTGCTGTCTTCACAGCAAGATTTCTCTCTCACTACACATATTTATTGTTGCCTTGCTTGGACAGATTCAAACCTGGCATACTTCTTCGTAGCAATACAGTCCTCAGCGAGCTAGATGGAATTTGGATCTATAATAATACATGAGAAAGATTGCAGGCTACCTTTCACTCCGTTGGAGTTTTCATTTAGACAGTGTGCAGGGGTTTGACAGTAACTTGTTTGGAACATCCGTCAGGATAGATTCCTCTGTTCCCACCTCACCACAGTATCCAAGCGTCAGAAGAGCTTGCGTGAGGTATAGTGAAATATGGACCCTACCAGAAGGGCGCGCGGGGCCTGTAGTGCTGCACAGCCCTCCCTCTGCAGTCACCCGCACACATTTCTTCCTTAACAAGGTGTTAATCAAGCCCTCGGTGATGTGGGAGAGCCCTTCGCTCTGCTGCGTGCAGAGAGATGCTGATGAAGAAGCTGTAAATCTTCAGCTTCGTTTGTAGGTACTCTGGCTCACAAGTACTTTCCTCGTGCCACATAACTCCTGTTATTAATGATAGATTTTCTTTTGGGGACCTTTAGTATTTTCTGACTTATCCGACCTCAGATGCCCAATGATGGCAAGCATCTTTTTGAGCACTCACGTGATGGAGTTTTCTCACATTCTTACATTATGGTATGATATGAATAGGTCACACTTTTAATGCATTTTCCTCACAATATCTCTACAAAAGAGGACAATACTCTGGTTCTTGTTTCACAGACGAGAGCCAGACACCACAAATGGAGACTTCATTGAGCTTTACACAGATTTCAGCTGTGTAATACTCAATGAAAATGTCTAAGTCCTACAAAACACTCCAGGAAACAAATACTCCTCATTTTATTTTTATGGTTCTTAATAGCAATGCAATGAGGTTTGAAACCACTGTTCCAGATGCGAGTGATTTATGCCTGTTGTTAATACCAGATTATTAGGTTTAGGGTTAGTGCTCAGCATTCAGCTGAGAATTTTATATTGTTCCCACTCCTTTGACCCTTTTTTGTTTTCCTGTATATAGGACTGAGAATTAATATAGTGATGCTTGGCGAGAAGAGAGATGAGGTTGTAAAAGAGCAGACAACAGTCTCCCTACCTTTCCATACAGTTTTACAACACCCACTGCTGTCAGCACAAGGTTTGTGCACATGGAGCCCTCTCATCATCAGGGAAAGATAATGAAAGGCCCGAACTATTCAGGGATAATGATAAGGCCCGAACTATCCACCATAATCACTTGAGCAGTAGAGCTTAAGGTACAAGGGTTACCTGCTGCTTGAGGGTCATTTTATGCAATTCATAGGCTGGCAGGTAGTAGCTCTCCTGGTAACCTGCTCGAGTTGGAGGGGATCTGAGGATTAAGAGCTGTTCCTGCACAGTGTGCAGCAGACACAAAAGAATGGAGAAAACTGCAAGAAATAAGTGGCTACAGAAATCAATACAGACAGATGTTCCACCAAAATGAAGTATTTTTCATTAAAATAAGGGCAGGCGCATCAGGCCAGGGAGTAAAGACTTGAGCTAAAGTTAACAGAACCAATACATGTCCAGGTCTGTCTGACAGGTACTATCAGAGTGTCAGGGAAAAGAAGGGCAGCAACACAAAAGGAAGATGCAGAAGAATGTAGATGGAAAAAGAAAAAAAGAGGGAAAAAAAGACTGTTGAAATAGAGTGAAATTTGAGCTATTGAAAATTCTTGAGATTAGCTAGATGCTATTGGGAAAGGGTGTTCCCTACCTGAACGTCTCTAACCGGGGCTGACATCTGTCAAAGGCAGGCAAATGAGGATTAATAAATAAGAGAAAAAACTCTGAATGGCCCAAAGACCAGTTGTCTACTACCATGGGCAAATCCCCTCTCCTTACAGCAGGCTACAACAGAAACAAGAAGCAAAATGCAATCTAAAAGTAGCTGCTCCAAGGCACAACTAAAGTGGGTGTCTCACCAACATGGAGGAAGGTGTTCCCCCTTCCTCTTCTGTCCACGTCCTTCTTCCCACTCCCAGTTGTCCTTCCTCTCCCTCCTGCTGCCTTGCCTCACAGGCTGAGCCAGTTCAGTAGTATTAAAACAAAACTATCTCTATTTTATTTAAGGATCCGTTGAATAAGCTTGTTGGGGGCGTTGCTGGATGCCAGAGGTAGCAGAGGGAATGTAGGGCAGGGAGGAGGAGGATGGAGCTGGCCTGCCTCATCCTGTCTCCTTGGGCTGAACTCATGGAAGTAGGTCAGCATCTGCTCTCATTTTAGAGGGGAAATGTTAAGCAGAGTTTGGTTAAAGATAGGTATTTTGCAGTTTGGAAACACTAGCAGGAGAAGTGAGACCAGAGGCAAGTTGAAGATGCTCCTAGTTTTTATACAATATTGGGATCTTCATTCTGCTCTAGCCAGAAAAAAAATAGTTTGCTTACTAATTAAAGTGTGTTAACTGAGAATACTGCTAAAGATGAAGAGAGGTTTTACTAAAAATCTTTCACTATCAACCATCACCTTACTGCCCGTTGTCATGGGAGAGAGGAAGGCTTTCATACTGCTATACAAATATTTTACAAAACCCTGGATTCAATGCATTTGAAGTTATGCCCTGATTTCATTACAGTTAGATTTCATCCAGAGGCTAACTATCAAACACAACTAAAATCTTCTGAAAATGTTCCGAGGTAAAAGCAGCACAGCTTTTGGCTAGAAAATAAAATTTTCCCACCATTCCAGAGTATTCATTATTTTTATTTGAATACTTCAGGCTCACAGATAACATATTATTGTGTTCTGGAAAAGGTATGAAGGACAAGAGGTGCAAAGTGGCAATCTATCCATTAAAATGGAGCAACTTTAGGGTTTAGATCATTCATTGGATGCTAGAAGTAGGAGCGGGAATGTAGAGTAAGCCACTCTAGAGTGGCATTACTGTGAGCACCATGATGAAATAGCAGCCAAATGCACTAGGTCCCCTGCCCCTGGAGTTCCTTAAAGTGTTAATTGAAGAACTCAAAAGTCCTACGAAAGACTCATTGGAGAGAAGCCTAATTTTGAAGGACTTTTTTCATATACTTGGAGGGGGAAAAAAAAAGTTAAAAAATCAGCCATATAAAAAAACCAAGACATTTAATATTGCCAAGGGCAACAAGACCTTGCATGTTCTGCACAAGTACAAGTCATTAAAGCTCACACAGCTAGGAAATGGAGTGCAGCATCTGACTAGTCCGAGAGCAGCAATTAATTGAATTTTGTCTATGGAAGATTATACTGACCTAAATAAAACAGAATGCAAAGACATCACAAACCAGACAGCTCAAACTTCATTTGCCAGACCTATGAAATTTTAGCACTTTTCTTATTCCCTTTTCTTAAAGGCAATTTCTTAGAAATTGCAACTATAATAACTTTTCTCCATGTTTCAAAACAAGTAGAATTTGTGTTTTGCTTTGTACTAACCTGTATGAGCATTTTCTTCCTTTTTCTGTAAGTTTGAGATTCTGTTTATATTGCTCATGACATAGAATTTCATACTTAAGTCAGGCTGGATCAACAAGTTTCGTTTAGTTTTGCTGTAAAACCACCAAACTGCTCCAGTTTCACTTAAAAGGTTTAATACCTGAGCCAGTGAGAAAATATGAAACCAGTTAAATTATCCATTTAGCTTTTCCCTGCCCCCTTCAGTTTATAAAAACTGGAATACCAGACTTGGCTTTAACTATATTAGTTTTCTAGAGGTGGGGGGGGAGTTATGTGAAATTTTAACTCAGGTTTGGTTTTATAAAACTTGCTTTGTTGCACCAGGAAGATAGTTTCCACAGGGGGAAACAAATTCCTTATGTAGACTTTTACTGTAGTCCACCAAAACGTAGAATTTTAGAAAACAAAAGCCAGACTATTCTATTACTCTATGGAAGGTCATGTTCAGTTCATGTTCAGCTCCTTGCTTTTGTGTGAACTTTCAACCTTCAGGCACTGGCTACTCTGGAGTAGCAAACTGTCACCATGACTGACCAGACAAATTACAGAATTTCCCCAACAAAAGTTATGTAAAACTTATTGTTCCATCAAATCTTATGTTTCAAGGCAACCTTCATTTTCTAATGCCCTTTCACAACTACAGCAACTACCATAACTCAACTCTTGAGCACCAAGTCAGCCCGGTATCAGAACTACAAATAATGCTGGTTGAATTGCTCTGATTTTCAAAGTCAGGTCCTCTTTGCTCTCTGAAGATGCACAGACATTACTCCTAATCAATTCCTAACCAAATGGTCTTCTTCAAAGTTTGTAGCTACAATCAGGTTATCTTCCTTCCCCCCTTCCAAACTTACTCCATACATCAGCTACTCCAAGGAGCTTCTGCTGATGTTCCATGGCTGGTTTGCTTTGGCATAAAAGAAATAAAATATGCAGCTGTTTGCTTCATGCATTTCTTCTCAAGGCCTTCTGTGTTTTTTTATGGGTTCAGAATTTGATTTGTGAAAAGAAGAACTTGTTCTTTATTCATCAACATGGCTTGTCTGACGAATTTGTCTAACATCTAATGTGTCCATATTATATATTTTAACTTGCTGACATCTAGCAACTGAGCAGAGGTCAGATTGCAAGCTCAAGGATGAAGCGGTACTTGCTTCATATTTCACCTCAGAAAAACAACAGAGGTTGGCATGGTCTCCTCAACTGTCTGTCAGCAAAAAAAAAAAGTCTCATAAATAAACTTTTTTTTCAGTTAAGTGAAACTTCTCAACAGAGAGGAAAATCTAAATAAGAAAATGTAGAATAAACAGCGATTGTTCAAAATGAACTAACTGAAAATAAGACTTCTTTCAGTTTTCTATATTTATTGTACTATAGTCTAATTCCCCAAAATAGGCAAGAAGAAAACATATGGGAGAATAAAGAAATTCCAAAGGATATTTGCTAGTTTAGTTTGTTTACAGTTGCACTATCTAATAAAGTGTCGTCTTAAATCAATGCATGATATTAACTGAGCAATACTAATTCTCATGTTCTCTCACAAACAATTTGCCACAATTCTGTCATTTACCAGAAGTTTGGCAACAACATGCTGCCTGTTTATTTTCATATCAAAGTGGCATCCTCACGTAGCGCTCCAAAGCTGTTGTCTAATACCCAAAATGACACTAGTGTTTCAGGAATTAGTAGAAATGAAATCCCCAGTGCAGACATGTAAGGAAGATGCAAGTACAGACTCATTCTACTCGTGTCCCTCGCTATAAGAGCCATTCATTTGTGTTTGCCTCAGAATTAGTTTTCCTTCTCAGGTCAGGGAATTCTCAAAATTCAGAAACAGCTTCCTATACTTCACATGAGAGTATTAAGATACCGTCACTATGTGCCTTGTTGGGGAGTTGCCTCTGATCTCCCCAGGCTGCAGAAGGTGCTGGGACAGCTCGGAAGGGTCACTACGGTACCAGCAGCTGTGTCCCCAGTTCAGGGACAGGCGGTCTTCTCCCACCTGGAGCACTGCTTGGTGTCAGGTCACATCTCTAGCAAAAGTCAGAGTACAACAGCACAGCTGGTTGTATTTTTTTTATTTTTATTTTTTTTTTAAGCATAAGCATTTCAGTCTTGACATTTTTTCCTAAATATGTGCAGGCTGCAAATATCATATAGCTTTTCCAAAATAACTGATTATTCTCCTATTTCTCTAGAGATTTTTGATGCTTTTACAGTATGTTTCCTGTTATTATAGGAATACTCATTTTTAGATGCAAAAAGATGACAGAAACATTATGCAACTAGTTTAATCTGTGATCAGTCCGATTTCTTAGATGAGAGAAGGCAAGTTGGTAATAGCAACAGGGTGAGGTAGAGCTGGAGAAAGGGTCCAGAGATAGACCTCAAAGTAGGGCTTTAGAAGCTAGAGGACAATCAGAAGAGAATAAAGCATGGGAGAGAAAACAGAGTAAATATTGAAGCAATTGCATTTAAATGTTATCAGCAGACACTCCAGACAATATTTCAGCAATTTTTGGAAAATGGCAACTCTTTCTTGAGGATGGAACTATCACTAGTGAGTCTCAGTACTTCTAGCAAGAGTCTAGACTTGCTGTTGCAGCTGCAGTACAGCTGTTACGCTCTAGAATAAAGCATTTTTTCCTGTCTTCTCTAAATGTGTTTTTGCAATATCCACATGCCTTTGTACATTAACTTTTATGTTTTTAGCATTAACATTTACCGCATTAACATTTACATTCTACTGAATTGAGGGAAGACATCAAATATAAGATGGAATGAAACCTTTTCCATCTTTTCATGATTCTGCCATTACTGTATATAAAACCATTTTGCTTTTGATTGTAAGTCAGCAATACCACCCCTAAAAATAATGTATTAGATCACAAACATCAATTAATAATCTCTGCATTACACTGGTGAAAGCCTTCAATACCAATTAAAATAATGACAAATCAAATGCATTGATTTCAATCAAGCTTCTGTGGATTTATATCGACTTAATTATGAGCAAATTACTGTTTCCAAAGTTATAATAAAATACTATTTAGTTCAATAAACATACTAACAATGTGAATATTCATGCAATCTCTTATTACAGTAACAGAGCATCTTACAGTCTGCCCACAGATTCTAATGAAGAAGATGCATTATCCTCACTTCATAGATTAGAACATGGCAGGGAGGAGAAGTATGGAGGAGAGGGAAAGATGGACACAACATGCTTTGCCAGAATATAGGATTTAGCCAGGCTTCCAGAAATAGGCTAGCTGTTATCTGGAGGGTTTGTCTGCTTTATTTCCTATAGTTGAGAGGTATTCAACCTGGGCAGGCTGAAATTCTGACATGGCTACATTCCTGCAGAACGCCAGCTAGTTTATTTAGAGCTGGTATGGGTATTTCAAGATAGCAATGCACTGGACTTAGAGATATACCAGCTATAGAGTGCAGATAATTTAAAACCAAAAAGGAAACACATAATGGAAAAAAACTTCCTTGAGATATACCGGATGAATTTCCCTTTCTAGGATCTGGAAAATGCATAATAAAAACTAATTAAGTATTTGCATTTCCCTAATTGAAGCAAACTGGAGGAACTGTCTGGATTTGAATGAAGCAATCCTCATCTGAGAAGAAAGAACCAAAAGGAGAAGAGAAACTACAAAAGATATAACACTGAAACCAAACAAGTTTGAAGAAAGCCTACAAGTGGCCTTAGGAGGCTGGAAATCAGTGCAATGAATACAAGATATTTCTGTAACTGTAGATTTCTCAGGTATAATGAGAAGCTCCAGGACACACCGCAACACACTTTTTTATATACATGAAGTAATTTGGACTAAACATGAAATTTCCCCTTTTAAGCTCTGAATTACACCACTNCTGGAGGAATTGTCTGGATTTGAATGAAGAAATCCTCATCTGAGGAGAAAGAACCAAAAGGAGAAGAAAAACTACAAAAGATTAACACTGAAACCAAACAAGTTTGAAGAAAGCCTACAAGTGGCCTTAGGAGGCTGGAAATCAGTGCAATGAATACAAGATATTTCTGTAACTGTAAATTTCTCAGGTATAATGAGAAGCTCCAGGACACACCGCAACACACTTTTTTATATACATGAAGTAATTTGGACTAAACATGAAATTTCCCCTTTTAAGCTCTGAATTACACCACTAATGGAGTTTCCCAAATAAAAGCAATCCTGTCTTTTTCCATAGCATTGCAGGGCATTCAAGTGGATTTTCACATTCTCCTCCTCACATACAATTACTTTCTTCCCTTAACCGAGATTGCTAATTTAAATAAAGCTTTGATGGGAGTTTCAGAAAGGATGGCAAGGATTTGATGAGATTTAATATTTCAGCTTGGTACACTGTGCACTAACAAGACATTTATTCATTCTCCACTGTTCTCAGTAACGCTGAGAAGAAAAGCCTGGGTTGGTTTATTGTAGCCGCTCACCCAGATTTCACAATGAGTCTCAAGCACGCAAAGATGAATCTATATTTACTCTGTTCTTGACACTTGCCCATTAGAGTAAAGTAGGAATTGCCAGTAACATAAATGTGAGCAGGCTATCAGACACACAACCAGCTTTTACTCTTGCCTGAAAGTTATCTACGTGTTAGATATGGTATGACATCCTTCAGCTAAGTCATACAAATGATTGAATCACTCTCCCTGTGCAGACCACAGACACTGTTTAAAATTCACATAAAACATGCAGCACTATTCAGCTGCAGATCTTTCCAAAGATCCTTTGAAATAATGTGTTGCACATGGTTCAAAACGAAAAAAAAAATCCCAGGAGAAAAATTCAGAATAAATAAAATATTTATTTGGCTTCCTATACAAATGAAAGCAAACCTGAGCAAGAGGTACTGGATTGCAGCAGACAAAGGCTGCGTAAGGTTTGACAGGCAGAGTTTGTGTTTCAAATGGAAGGTGAATAGGAAAACACGGTGCACAAGAAATGATAAACACTTTAAATATTATAAAACCTTAAAGAAAACTACAGGTGACCTCAGCAGCCATGACGGATTAGGGTTAAGACGCGCATGTTGCAAGACAAGGCATCCAACATGCTTGGCAGTGACCAATCCATCTCCCAGTGCTACTTTGGGTAAGNGCCAAGCAGAAGCCCTGAGACCCACTCCATCTCCCAGTGCTACTTTGGGTAAGGTTTCATACCTGGCATTTTTCCCCACATATCCATTTAATCAGGATTCTGTACCAGAGCACACCCTACCCACAACTGTCAGAAAAAAGCTGCAAGATATCCCCGCAAATACCACAGATTTACAATGCAAATTCCTAATGCATATATTGATCAGAAGGGAAAGATGCTCCTTCTTATTACACAGTCCAAGGAAGAGTTCTAGTAAAGGCACAGAAACTTCTTGGTTGGTATTTTGTTTGTGTATTTTTGCAAAATAACTTGGACTCCAGCAGAGTGCCTCAGGTAGGGAGGCAAGATGTGAAACATCACAGAAATGCTACGCCCAGCAAATTATAAAAAGCCTTTCTGTTTCACGGTATATATTCGTCATCTGTTCTCCATCAGAAGAGTATTATTTAAGCACCATCGCTGTATTTATCTCGGCATGACATAAGAAATAAAAAGCCTGGGAAACCAATTGGTATTGCTGGTTAGATCAAACCATTCCTTCAGTACCAACATCTGCTAGTTTGTTTATTAGTCAAACTCAGTCAGCCGCAGCCCCTTGATCAAACATCGGGATGGGATCAGCATTTGGCTGCTCAGGGTGATATTCAACCACATGCAAAAAAAGCATTGCAAGGCCATGAACCACTAAGCACCATACCCATCCCATTTTGGAAGCCTATGTGATTGCTACCTTTATGGCAGCTCTGTATACTAGGTAGAAATTTGCCTGAAATCAGAGCTTTAAATAAGATTCTGGTCCTTTCTGGGATTGGATTGTGACATTTCTTATCACATTTCGAATAATTATGTGCACATAAATGCAAACACATAGAATACACATATATGTAAAGCAGGTAATGTAAAAAGCACCTTTTTCTAAAGAGAGGAATATCCTCAGAAGTATTCGTGCAACTTGGCAGTTGCACTAACAGTAATTACGTCTTCTTCGCCGAGATTTGTTTTCTAATGTAATCCCAGACATATAGAGGTAAAAACAGCTCCCCTTGTGGTAGTGAAGCAAATAATAACACATTAATAATTTCAATCATAATTAGAGAACCCACAGATCAAATCTGTAACTATTACATCCACATGAAGATATACAGAACAGTACAGTCATCCAATTGCCCCTACTCATGCAAAATAGGAAGAAAAAGAAAGGAAAAAAAAAGGAAAAAAAGAAATGAGAAAGAAACCTGTCCACATCAGCAATGAGGAGTCCAAGCGTACACCAGAACAAAACAGTGGAACAACAATATGTAGAAAAACAGTGACTTACATGAAATGACACTTCTGATACAACACTCTTGGACAGACTCATTTGCTGGTTCAGCCCAACTCCAAAGGGTTTTGTTCTTACATCCTGCAATCTAATAAAGTACCATCTGCCAGCATTGCTAACGTGGAAACTTTTGATACGGAATATACATTCAAACCACTTGCACAAAGTAGAGAAGTGGAGTCTTGCATCTATATTTTACCTGTACTCACATTCATATTCTGGTGAACATTTCATGAACTTACCCACCCTAGGGATATCAAGACAGTGCAACAAACAAACAACCAAAAAGCTAAAGCTTTAACAGGGAAGAGGAAAACAGGAACTCAGGCTTAGCAAGGAGCTGCTGTCGGTGCTTTAGCCAGAAGAGCTGGCAGAGGTAAAATCTAGGGTGGATTTCTCAGTTGAAAAAGTGACACAGCCAATGGGGACAAATAAGCTTCCTAGCTAGACAATTCATAAAGCAGAAAAAAAAAAATATAGAGCTCCATCACATCTACCAAAATCAGGCTAAAGACAGAAGAGATAATGTGAAGGGAAGAGCCACTTCTTCAGGTGCTGTACCTTAATATTGCTTTACTGAAGTCAGCAACGGAAAGAGCAACCAGTGTATTTATTTTACAGTATTCTCCTATCTCTCAAAACCCCTGAATTTAGAGCAGCTTGAACACAAAGACTGAACTAAAACTAGGTTTAGCTTCTCTTATGGACCTGGGCCCAGAAATTGCATTAAAGAAACCCTATAGAAAGGGAACAGCTGCCCGATTACAGGGCCAGATGTGCTGGTTTACACACAATTATTCACATCCTAAAACCTAGGGTATGCACAATGTATTTCATATTTGTATGTATATGTACACAAACAAACTCCTTAGGCTGTACAAAAAAAAAAACAGACTAAAAAATTGCACTTGGACTTTAATGTTTCTTTAATGTCAAAGAACCTTAAAATTAGGTTTCCATACCTATATAATATTTAAATATATCCAGGATTAGACATAATTATATGAAAACACTCCTTACATAAACTGTTTTTAAATGAATAAACATAACAGCACAAGAGAAGGAAAAAAATCCTCCATTATTCATTAAAGACTTTTAGTGCTTCATTAATTTTGTTGCTATAATCCACTTCTGATTAGCCGGGTTGTTAAACAGCCATTGTCAAGTGCTGCTAAAGTGCATGAATTTCTTTTCAGGCTACAGCAGTGTCGCTTGAATGTAGTTAGCAGCATCTCATCAGGTGTTTCGGCCATGCCTGCAGAGTATAAATTAACTATGACTTCTTTAGCGCTTCTTTTGTTAATCATGTTTTCATATGAATTTTCATTTAGACATAACACAGTAGAAAGGCAGTTCACTTTTTAGATCGCTTGTCAAATCATGAGAAAAACGTAGGTGTGACAGGAAGAAAGGGGAGGAGAAGGAAAAGCATCTCTGTCTGCCGCTGACCCGATGGGGCAGGCACTAATGAAGCATTTACATGCAAAACTCCAGAGCTCCAAATTTAAATTCCATAAGGTTCCTTAGGCTTAATTTCTCCCTGCGAGACAGGAACTCTTAGCAACCAAAATAGAGACTACTAATACTGCAAACCAGTCCCACTAACCTTGAAGAGGCATTACTTGCCGTTTGCCTTCTCCTTTATTGCCTTTTCTCGCCTAAATTTCCTGCTTGCTCACTAGGTGCTGTGCTTTAAGAGGTTAGAGCCCCACATTTTAGAATCATTCTGTTTTCAAATAAGTCCATTTTTGTTCTAGAATGCTAAAAATCTGCAGCTTCAACCAAAATATAGCAGCACCAACTTTCTTTGAGTTTAAAGGCTTTACCTAGGACCAGAACTGGGAAATAGGGGAATTATTTTAGTGCTATAGCCAGTTGGTAGAACGCAGAGGAGCTGGGGAAGGGTCTAGAAGCCCCTGCAGTGCAACAGGCTGTAGGTGGGCGAGCGGCCAGCTCCAAGCCTCACTGGTAACATCACAGGGGTTGCAGGGGAGAAGGGAGCTCAGCAGCCAACTTCCCTGCTAGAAACAGGCTTCCTTCCATGCTCATATAATTAGACTGAGGGCATTAATTAATCCTCAGGACATGGCTGGAAGCCATTGTTCTTCTCTAAGGAACATTCAGTTTGTTACTGAAAAAAAGGTATCAAAGGTTTGCTATAAACCTACCAAATAAAGGTTGTCCCCAATAGCTAAATATTATAATATCTCAAAGTTAAAAGTGAGAAGAGGAGAGGAGTTTAGGGTAAGTCCATATGTTCAAGACAATGCACAAGTGCTCACCAACCTCAGAGGGACAGGGTCAGACCCAAGGCGATCCAACAGGAGTAATTTAGGCAGCTAGTCTCATATTTTTTCCCCTCTTAGCCTTGGCATCAACACAAACAACTGAACATTTAAAGTCTTTAGACTTTAGTTGAGACGCCCTTATAAAAGTTACATAACAAAGGGCTTCAACATAAGGTTTTCTTTGGCAAGCTGTAAACTTTGATCTATTTTTAACCACAGAAAGATCCTCCTCTATCTTTCAGATCAGACCCATGGTATTATATGGGAACCTACCAAAGAATTTACAGAAAATTCATTTGAGAGAAAAAAATAATCTCTAAGAAGATTTATAAAAAGAAAAGAATAGTAGCTATAGTTTCCTAAGCTGTATGAACTCCACTGTGAGAACTGTGTTATTACGAACACTTGCCCATGTAACGGCCAAGTGGGTATCCAACCAGCCTCTGGGGATACGGAATTCTTACAAGTAGTATTACAAGTTACTATTACTATAAAGTACAACTCAGGCGTAACTGAAATGTTACGCATTACATGCAGCTACATGCTTTTTAAAGTCTAAGTAAAAACAGCTTGGATGCTAACAATGCTTTAAGAATGAGCAGTCCTTTTTCCAATGGTTTAAGCACTTATTTTCTACCTTTATAAAGTATTTAGGCAAATAAAGTCTAGCTCTTTCTTTAAGAGTGGATATGCAACATATAGGTTTAATATATTCAGTTACAAGCAGACAGCTGATAGCATTCAGCAAGTCTTTGGGTGAAAATTACTGAGGAGCAGAAGTCTCATAAGTAGAGTTTGTGGGAAAATTCAGTTTAATTTAGGGTTGTAGGAAAAATTTAATCTGAAAGTTTATTCATTATCCCAATTATTTTATTTTGTTCACTGCAGGCTTTGGCAATTAGTGATTAGCAAAAGAACTCATGAATGATTCTGAGCTATACAAGAATCTTAGTAGAAGCTTGCAATGTTTATTCCTTTAATTGCCATTAGAGAAAAAGTACACATATCTAAAATAATGTATTGGTTAAAAGAAAACCCTTTATGTGCCAGTCCTAAGAAAACACAGTGAAGTGGTTGATGTAGAGTGGATATAAACTCGTAGCAGATACAACTGATGGCAAGTCCAAGTTTTCTTGGATAGTTTCTTGGGCTACTTAATACCTTTTTGAGCAGGCTCTAGCTCTGCCCAACCCAGAGCAAAGATCCACATGCAAGAGACCTGCACACTTTTCATGCCTCTGGTATACACATTGCCCTTGGGAAAATAGTCGACTGGGGACAATGAGCACATGATTTGTTATCATTAAGAAAACAGAGGAAAATTTCAGTATCATTCATTATGCAAACAGGACTCCTGATCACAGGACACAACTGTGTCATCAACACAACTGCACTATCAAGGCTGTCTGATTTCAACGTAGCCTTGCTATTACAAGGAAGTTATGCAAGTTTTTCCCTCCTCCCCCTCTGCTTTTCTCTTATTAAAGCTTTTCTCCAGAGTTTTTATAGACACATGTTCAAGGCAATGGCAATTAATCATTCCACACTACAACTTGCCAGTTATTTTGAGAATTTTATTTAGGGAATACTGCTTTCCTAATGTAATGAAAGTGCATAGGAATCTCTTTCAGAAACTCATGTGCATAGTCTAAAGCACTGGAAATAAAGAAGCCACCATACCCCATTTTACTTAAAACTGGAAATACCACGATCTTGTTTTATCTGTCACCAAAGCGGGATTCTTACTATGAGGAATACTCATTCTTGAGGAACCCATTAAAATTTGTGAATACAGAGCTTGTCTGATGAGATACATTTCCCCAGAGTGGATCACAACTTCTTTGCATCATTAATAGTTGCATAAAACAGAATTTGTAGAGAAAGTTTTCATAGAGGTTCTTTTTAAACCTTAATGCTACCATTAGCCAGGGAATGCCCAGGGAAGATCAATGCTATTTGAGCACAATTTACTAATTGAGGATGTGCAATAAGAATGAACAAAGGCAGATAAAACTATCACAGAAGATTTAAAGTATACTTAGTGCTTTGTAAAAATACTAGATATTTCAGAGAGAGTTTGGAAAAGTAATCTGTGGATTCAAAACAAATATTTTGCTTGGAGGAAGAAAACACAAACACACACCAACACACAGAGCTATTTTAGTGTTCTACAGTATCATTTTTCTGAACAGATATACCTAAGGCAAGATTCAAAATCTGTCACCTAAGACCTAAGTAAAGTTAGACTGCAGCTGAGCATAGGAAAATACTTCATTGCTATATTCTGTACGTCAATGATTCAAATTAGGATTCTCAATAGCATACTAAGGAGGACTCTTAACTCTTGGAAATCTGGTTGAAAACCATGAAGGAAAAATTAAGGTGGCCAATTTTCAAAAGCTTTGAACTTTAATATGTCTGAAGTTTTTATTCAGTCGTGCAGTATCTGTACGTGCAGGGACTGCCTGGAAGCCTGGCGGACAAGGAGGTGCCTGGGGACAGGGAGGGAGCCGCAGCACTCGCCTCCCACCACCCTGGCCACAATAACCGAGCATAAATTTTAAGCCCATCCCAACTTCAAAGCAGTGTTTCAAATGGATGAATTCTACCTTGCAGCTGGGGCAGATCCTTTAGTGTGCCACACGTTAAGTGTGTCACAAGCACATCCATCTGTATAGCTCGAATATTCATCTTCAGCTACATACAAAAGTCCACTAAAAATGCATAAAAGGCTAACTACTTTTGTTATAATCCTTAAAATAGCACTCTGGATTTAACTGAACACATCAATTTAAAAGAAAGGCAACTTCTACTTTGATGGAACTTATGCGAGATATTTTAACTAGTTTGTACCGCAAACACAAAGCAGCAAGCTGCAGTAAACAGCTCTAAGCAGACTAGCAGGAATGGGCAATTATCTATAAGAAGCTGCACAACCTACATCAGGTCCACAGAGATGAATTCATTCACTTACAGTTGGCCACCAGAGAGGGAAGTACGGAGCCTAACAGCAAACATCGCACAACACGTGGGTCTGGCCAGTTTTTAGGCTTCAGAATTTGCCCTTTGCAGTTTGTATGCAAAGGTAAATTGCACAGGCTCAGACTGAATGCTGCAACTTTGAGAAATGTAAATACACCTCTTGAATAAAAAAAGGAAAGTGAAATAATCTTACTGAGTCATTCAAAATACTTGAATCAGAATTTGATAAATTTACACATTAGAGATGATTAAAAATATGAAAAGGGAGGTTTTGACCACACAACCCTGAACATGTATAGGAAAAAGTTAAATAGATGATGTAAAGATAAACAAAAAGCAGAATCTAAAACCCAGGGAAGTTTAGCCTGCTCTTACAGAGAAGATTTTTTGTTCCCGAGGACATTAGTAATATACAGAACAAATGCTCTCTGTTCAAAAGCATACATGCTCAGACTATATAAACACTACAAATAAAAATATTTCTGTTGTCAATGATTTTTCCCTATGGGGTGATAAAAATGAGGTGAATTGTCACTAACCTGCATTTGAAATCTCTAAAATATAAAAACTTTTGCACAATATATTTATTGCAAATCAAAAGTTATTGTTTTTACCAGAATACCTGCATTTTTTTTTCCTTTTTCTCTCCCAAACTATGTACCATCTAAAAGTTTAACCATTTTCAGAATATAACCAGCTGAAAGAACAGTGATAAGTCTTTGGTTTCATTCGGGGCCTATATCACAAGTTAAATGGAGAGAGCCCTAGGGAACATTAAGTAAGAACCAAAATTTCTCAAAGGAAAATTTAAATCTTCAAATGTAATTCCATTTTTGTGATCTAAATCTCTATGAAACTTTATAAGACTTAAGTCTTATAAAGTCTTATAAAGTGCTAGAAAAGCTTCCAGGTTTAATTTCCATCAAATTTTACAACTCTCCCCACCAAAATGAGTTAACAGCAAGATCTAAGTGTTGATCCTGCTGACAGGGGAACCTCACGATGTTGGACAAAGCAGAACTTCTTCCATGAACCTAAAAGCAGGACACCTGCAGTGGCGGCATCGCACTATCAGGAAATGCACGTTCCTAACGATTACTCTGCTCATATTTACTGCAAAATCAAAATGTCTTCATGGGGACTGTAAACTGGCCTACCTATTATTTCATACGAGCAAAGACTTCATTTTTATGGACAAAAGTTCAGGTACTGGCACTGGCTCCTAATTAGGATTATGATTGTAGAGAGAAAACCAAAAACATGTTCAAAACCAGTGGCTGCAGGAAAAAATAAACTTGGGAGAAAAAAAAAAAAAAAAAAAAAAAAAAAAAAAGAGAGCTTTATGGGTTTTTCTACTTCATTTTCATTCCTGATTTTGAAACATGACAGGTCACAAACATTGGTGTTTCCATGGAATTAAAGGTTTGTATCCCAGAGCAGCAGAATTATTTCTTTGAACTGATATACTTTTTTTCCAAGATATCCTTACAAACTAACTATAAGTTCATATAACAGAGCAAATGTCTCTGAAGAGAATAACCTTCCCTGCACAACCACCTAACTCCCCTATGGCTGGCCAGTTATTGAGTCAGTTTCAGCAGGGCTGGGGAGGGAAGCTCCGCATTAACCATGTGTAGGACGGTTCAGGCAGTCTAGTACCAAAACTTACAGTCTACTTAAGGACATGGTGCTAGTTTTTCCTCCGCACTAGAGTTAAGTTGCATTTAACCTAAGTGTCATGCTTTTGTAAGAAGTGTCATCTATTTGACCTGTCTATGCCTCAGGCGGTTCATACTGTGACTTTGATGCATTTTTCTTTTGCAGGCTGTAATACATTCATGTAATGCATCAGGAGCAACACCAAAGTTACAGCTGTAAATTGGAACAAATAATTACTCCGTTCCCTTAACTGCGAGACGTTACCAAAACATGCTCACTTAGTGACTAAAATTAATACATATTGATAGTTTGGTTTATGTCATCATATTTTTCTGATTATGCAGAACTGTGAGGAGCAGTGGATACATCAGAGCGCCACCATTCAGGGACCTCCACAGCTGGGACATCTCTCCCGATAGCTGAGAGGAGCCCATGAAGTTCAAAGGGAGACACAAAGTCCTTCACCTAGGGAAGAATAATCCCATGTCCCAGTACAGGCTGGGGGCTGATAGGCTGGAAAGCAGCTCTGCCCCCAAGTCCTTGGGGATCCCGCTGGATAAGCTGCCCAAGAGGCAGCAATGTGCTCTTGTGGTTGGGAAAGTCAGTGCTATCCCGGGTTGCATCGGGAAGAGCATCACTAGCAGGTCAAGGGAGGCGATCCTCCCCCTCTGCTCAAACCTGGTGAGGCCACATATGGAGTGCTGTGTCCAAAAATATTTTGGTGCAAAATGAAAGCTCTTTCTGCTTCCAGTTCCCTAGACATTTCTTTTTGAAATATGGACATTATCTGACTGAACAGTTGCAGGAACAAGCTTTAGTTTGATGCCTGAGGCTAATGTTGCATTTCTGATGAGTTACCTATCAGTCTTTCAGTGCTCTTCATCTAGAAAAATGGTATATTTTCTATCTCGCAGTTAAGTTTTATTTGCATTGTGCGAGATGCTAAACACTGCCTCTTTATAACTGACCATTTACCCTGGAATTGCTTCTCAGCAATCAGGAAGTGCTTGTCAAGGGACTTATAAACCACAGTAACTTACATCTACGTGAGTTAGGCAAATAAAAATTTCACTATTGCACATTTGAGTCTGTTACTTTTCCCCAGATGACCTTAAAAAACAGAACTGTTCAAGTGATTTCCTTTTCTGTTAGAGAATATGATGAAAACAAAGCCATCCACTCTCCTTGACATCCCGAATTTTGAAGCCTTGCTCTTCCCACCACAGAATAATCCCTTCACATGCAACACACATTCTCTCGTTCCCCTAAATAAGGCTGGCAAAATAAAATAACAAAAACAACAACAACACAAACAAAAATAAAAAACAACAACAAAAAAAACACATAGCAACGCAAAGGCAGATTAAGTGACCTGAGAAGATCTTCAGAAAGAAACATCCCTTACAAGTGATGTCAGAGCAAGGAAAGAAGCATGATTAATTTCTAAAACTTAGGCTTTTTTGGTCTTTTCTTGTCCCAGTCTATTTACCAGCTGTCCTTTACCTGCTGCTCTCACATCACTGCTCTTCCAGACTTTCATACCTCCCCAGACCAGAACACCTCGCGTTGACTATCAATGCCGGTCAGCTGATGTTTTGATGAACAGCCAGAGCTGATGTTTTCTTCTTGCTTGTTTTTATTAGCCATAGAATTAATCCTCTGCAGGTTTAATATCTACCACCATAAACCCTAAGATGTTAGATGGGTAAGATATAAATGGCTTGATGGCTGTAATTAATAAGACATAAGTGTTTTTGATCAACAGCACTGCGCTGTAATCACCCAATCAACCTGACAGCAATCTCGTATTGTTAATGCTAAGAAATGGCAGTCAGGTATGGATGGGGCACCAAGGGATGCAGTATGTAGTAAAAATACTGCAAGCTTCTTTAAAATAGAATAAAAGGCCATGTCACGGAGTTTAGGATATATTTTCCCCTCCTCAGACAATCATAATCGCTGCCATTCACTCCACAATATGCTGCTTAGAAATTTTAGGTCTCCTAATGTACAGTATACATTGTTTTCCAAAATAGATATAAGCTTTTCAAGTATTTGAACTGTCAGAACAGACCACAAGAAACTTGTGTCTTG
The DNA here is from genome assembly GCA_013389825.1 of Crypturellus undulatus. NCBI lineage: Eukaryota > Metazoa > Chordata > Aves > Tinamiformes > Tinamidae > Crypturellus > Crypturellus undulatus. The sequence goes on from VWPW01032560.1 coordinate 360,972, forward strand.
TATTCACATTTCATTAGAGAGTGCACGTGCGGCTTGTTCCCTTTCAGTGTTTTGCTGTGCAGCTTTTGCAGAAAGCATCTGACAGCTGAACAAAAAGTACTCGTCTACCTTGAGCTAAGACAAAGTCAACAGAATTTATGACCGATTCCTTCATCAATCATTGCTTTTGCTGAGCCAAGAGTGTGTTTTTTTTTTCTTTTTTTTAATCTTTAAACTTTTTTTAAAAAAAAAGACACACATAGGCATGATCATCATGATATCTTCATTATACCATATAGAAATGGAGAAATTCCAACATGATCATTTTGAATGTTTGACTTGCAAAATTAGTGTACAAAATCTGTTTTCAATTCATTTGATTTAAAACCATTTTCTGGCCTGTATTTCAAATGATATTTGCTCAAATGCTGCTGTTCAAGCACAAGCAGTGCTGATAAACTTGCTCTGCATTTCTTGAGACCTTTACAAATATCACAGGGTGCTTGATTTTGTCCACATTCTCATTATGACCTGTAATTGAAGCCTTTATGACCTAATGATGTCATGGATCCTGATTTCTTTGCCGATTTGAACACAACAGCCACATTCTGCAACCTATTTTCAGACAGCCTTTCTCTGTAACTGCAGGTCCGTGGCATAGCATGGGAGTCCCAGGCTTTGAACTAACCTGACTTTATCAATTAAAACCTCAGGAAACATTTTATTGACTACAGCTTGGATCCTCAAATGCCCTAGCCCCCAATTCTATTACCAAACACAGGTCCTCTCTAAAAATCCATGTAGTTCTAGGGATTTTCTTTTTTTTCCTAGAATCACCGCTTTTCCTGTCACTTGACCTTCACCATTGGAGCTACAGTTGAGGTTAGTTAACCATTTCCTGAAAATGCAATGTTTACTCAGACTTGCTGCCTGCACTAATATATTTGCTTAAAAACTACCATTCCCCGTTGTAATAATTTTGCTGCCAATAATTGCACACTGCTAAAGTGCATAAATCCTAAATCCAATCCCCTCCTTAATCCATTCTACCCAAAAATCCCGCTACACCCTGCCCCCAAATCCCAATCTTTTGAGATGTTTTACTCCAAATTCCTCACAGTGCAATGCAAGTAAGAGATAATAAAATAACTCCCCTAGCCAAATTATTAGCAGTTTCATGACGACAGACCTATTCTGTTGTGCTGCAGAGCATACTCCTTTCCTCTATGGTTTTACTGGGAATACTCAAGGAACAGGCACAACCCGGTAATGGCAAAACTATCAACGTATCTTCCAGGCACAACCCGGTGATGGCAAAACTATCAACGTATCTTCTATTAAAAGTTCAGAAAGCCTTCCACAGAAACCTTGAACCACAGAAAGAAGTGGGGATACAGGAATAAACAATATGAGACATGCATTTAAACAGAGAATCCCTGTTTTATTCTGTTATGACTGGTCATGATCTCCCCGATAATGCTCCTTTCAAAATGATTTATTGTGAGGTAACAAGCAAAAATATTAGCTGATGCTGTTTTTGAAGAACAGGTTGAAAATGCTCAAATTTGTTTTCTTTTTCACTAATCATGTAGTGCTTTTCCAACTCCCTCATCTGAATGAGCATCAAATTGAAAATATTTTAGGTAAAAATCTTTATACCTTAGACAGTAATATACTGTTTTCTTATAAAATATCTTGTTGAAGCATATTTTTCCCCCATGTAAGTTTTTTCACAGTATAAACATGAAAGCAACATAACAAATTAAAACAATTTTATTATTCTATTTTATTTTTCTAAGATATCTGAAGAAAATCAAATCTCAAAACTGTACCTCATCAATAAAAACAAAAAAAACCTCTCATCATCCAACTGACTGTTAGCAAAAGAAAATGAAAACATGGGAACCGACACCATGGATCACTGCATAGATACATCAAAGACAAACATATCTTCCTGCTGCCTGTTTCTTGATCAACTCTTAGGATAAAAAGACATATTCTACAGTGAGGGTGGGTTAGGTACATGGGATAAAAAAAACTCCTTTTAAAAATATTCCTTTTTAGTCAAGCAGACAATAGCGAACATCATGATAATGTACCATCATGGACTCGTTGAGCATTTTTATTGCTTATGGGAAAACTGAGACTTGAATCCCAGCCTGTTCCTGCCAGTTGAGCTCACCTACAGGTAAACCTTACAAGTAAACCTCTGATTTTAGCTCCGGAGGGCTGAGGCTCAATGTCCAGTAAGGACTGCATCTCAGGATGACAAATTACAGCCACATGTAAGAATTCTGTACAAATTATACTTCGAGACAGACAACTCTTTATAGACATGTCCATTTCTTACCTCATATAGCATGGAGATAAAGTTTTCTTAAAAAAAAAAAAAAAAGTGTTACGAGTTCCATGTGCAAGGAAGTTCTTAACTAATTCTAAAAAAAGCTCTCCGAGTCCTATAAAAACAACAAGAAAGTTCAAATAAAACCCTGGAAAATATGAAGAGACATTAGTTAAAAGTCTGCCAATATCTTTCAAAATACATAAAACCGTGTAGGTGGAGAATCAATAACTGTTATTTCTCTGTATTTCAGTTTATATATGTTTAAAGATTCTGTCACAGTGATGACACCCTAGAGCAGCAGCTTCTAATAAAGCAGACATATCTCCCTAGCAGGACTTGAACTACAGTCTCTTGGTACTTAAACATGTTAGGGACTGCTCATTTATCATTTCCAGGAATTCCTCAGATATTGAGTAATTGCCACTTTATGATATTACTTCTGAAGTTCTGGGAGAACCTGGTGGAGAAAGGGGAGAAGTGATAACAGCGGAGCCAAAATTGACTGTTTTTTCTTACATCTTTCAGTGGAGTGTGCATGAGACCAGTCGCAGCTGAAAACCCGGATACTTCTCAACAGGAGGAACGTGTCACATGCCCCATGGCTGGCAGGGTCAGGTGGGAGAGCCCAGATCTGCTCCATCAGCCCAGGGGAGGACCAAGATGGTCCTTGTTCAGAGGACAGGCAGAGTGTGTTTTCTGCAAGGCAAATACCTTCCTTACCCACGTGCGACTCCCCTTTACTTTAACACAGACAATTTTGGCTTGGAAGTCAAGATTGTCTGTGTTCAGCTCTGTGTTATTTATTTCTGTGACTACTGGGTTCCTGCTCATGTTGTGTTGTGGAACACGAAGGGATGGTTCAAGAGACGGAACTGGAAAGAAAAGCAAAAGGGCTGAGGAAGAGTCGATCAGAACCTAACGGGAGGCCGCTAACTGACAGCGCTTTACCCAAACCATCTGACCAAAGGTGATACGAGGTTGAAGGAATTGCCAACCGTGAATAAATGACATATAGGACAAGTCCTTAGATCCACTCCACTGCAGCCTGTGAAATCATTTTCGCTACTAAAATATATTTCTCTGCCTCATTATGGCACACGAGCATTTCAAATGCTGGGACGTGCCAGACCCACCGGGTGGGCAGCACAGCCCTGCACCAAGACCAGCACATAATGCAGACTCCAGTCTGAAGACAAGTAATGACAGAGTGACATGAAAGACATGCGCTTCCAGGGCTGAAAAATGGTCTTGGAACGAGCAGTTTACGAAACACAGGGCAGGAAACTTTACTGTGCTCCTCTTGGGGTCTAAGCTATGAAGGACATTCCTGCCACCACACAAACTGCAGAGGTCTGATTCAGCTTGAGGAACAAGTCCAAACAGCAGAGCTGAAGGCCTGATAGCCAGGGGAAGATGCACATCAGAGCAAATACTGCACCTCTGCATCCTTTAATCCAATAATACACTTGCTTTTATGCAAGGGAATGGCAGGGATGCTGCAAACACTATGATGAGGGAAAAGAAAAAAAAAATACCAAAGTGATCCAATATAGTTTTTATTTTAAACCTACCAAGTATGGATCAATTAAAAAACACTGCCACCACACACAAACCACTCATCTCCTGTGTTGAATGGTAGAGCAAACACTGGCATCTGTTCTAGGTATGCAGCAATGGCAGGTAAAACATTGTTTTTTAACAATTTCAGCTCTACTACTCCATCATTTCACCCATCAGTCATGCTGAATTATTCATTGCTGTTCTACCTAGCCCACATGCTGTAACTCCACTTATGCAAACAGTTTATCATTTACCAAGTTGCATCCCAAAAAACATTAGCAAAGATGAAGATAACATTTCCATACAGAAAAAATAAGCCTTTACCTGTAATACCCGCAGAGGGAAATTCATTTTGACAAGCTACTGCTTGAACTTTATGAGCATCTTAAAACATCTTGTAATCAAGCCTATAGAGCAGTGTCTAGCTATTAACGCGCTTGGGAAGGAAACTTTGTTATTCTTTCATTTCAAAGCCGTGTTTCAGGACAGATTCACCTTACGGTGTTGATGATAATGAAGCCTATCTGGAAACGCCCATTACAGCTCTTTGAAATCCACTTCTGAGGGGCTCCAGAAAGCTCTTCAGGGTTTCACAGTAGCATTATTTTAATTTCAGCATAAAGCAAGAAACTTGTGGCTTCTTCCCCCCCCACTATGCACAGGCTGCTGTATCATGATGATGCTGATTATGAACCACAAACTAGACAACCATTCAGTGAATTTGTTCATAATACGTAGTCGTTATATACATCAAATAGTCATTAAATAACACCATTTAATGATAAATGTGTACAGCTTTTGATCAGTTTTACTTTGTTGCTGCTAGTTGCCACCTTGTACTTTCTTTACTAACCCCCAGTGATAATCGCAAAAAACAGGTAAACCTGGAGCTCCTATGGCTACACCTTATAAAAACATTCGCTCTTTAGATATCTAACGGGAGATGCTCTCCACACACCCACATACACAGAGGAAGAGCACACAGGCTTTAATTTTGCTTCCCAATACCTGTCTGACATGCCCAAGAGAAGGAATTGTATTAGATTCTTGTTCTTTGATTCAGACTCAATTTGATTTCCACCAGAATGCCAATAAAGTGCTGCTTTCAAACATTTCATTAAAAGAGCTAACGTCAAAAGCTTATGGCTCCTGCATATGTAAAGCACTTTGGGATGCCATTTGTCTAAAAGACACTCTGTAGTGAGGGACAAGCTCGCTCTATTTTATAGTTTCCAGGAAGGTAATATCATTCCAGGGGCAGGATTGTTTTGGAGGGTAATTATGCATTCTTGCAGCAGGTTTAGTAACAGCAGCACTTCAGCATACAGCAGCAGAGAGGAGCACAGCGAGGATGGAGAGTGTCAGCATCTTTTATCATAAGATTAACTGCACAAGGGTACAGCACGGTCTGGAAGGGGACAGTTTGGACTTAGGAGAAGGTCCTTCAGGAGGTATTAAGTGCCCTTTTTATCCACATTTTTTAAAGAAGGTCTAGAGTACCAAAAATCACTGCTTGCTGTTTGACTTGTTGCTTTAATCAAGGGGAAAAAAAATCTGTGTAGAATTTGTACAGTTAGACCCATTTCCTTGCTAAATATTTGCAATAAACATGCACTGACAATCATGTTTTGCAGAAGAGAATCATTCAAGGCCATTAAAAGATTTTTGTATATATAGATATGTGAAAGATTTTATCCTGGATTAAATATTAGAAATATGTAAATATTCAAAAAACATATAACATTTATCTCGAAGAGAAATATTTTAGCTAGGGTACAAAGGTGAACTTCCAATCTAGACCCAACTGAAAACCTGAACTAACAGCTTCATGCTTGCAAAAAGCAAAAAATCCCTAATACCTCCAGAAAGCACCAAGAAAAGATGAATACATAAAACTACCTCTTTATTCCTTTTCTGAATGTTTGGCAAATTTGCAGCTTCTGAGTGCTTCAGTTTTAAAAGAATAATTATGCTGTGAAAGCTTGAATCCTACCTTGCCCACACATTCTAGGAGTGAGACATAGCAGTTCTTTATTTCAGAATGTTGCATTTTGAGTGCAAGACCTTGTTTTTCCTCTTCCTCTTTTTCTTCTTTTCTTTGAATAATCTCTTATCTTAGGGAAAAAAAAAAAAAAAAAAGTCTTCTTTGAGAGTTTAAAAGAAACCCACCTTGTTTCCTCACAAAAACAATCACTTTATTCTGCTATGCAGAGAGAAAAGTTCAGAAAATTCCTACAGGTCAAGTGTCAGTTCTCTCTGCTTTTTCTTCTCTTGCTTTAAGTTCTCCAAAGGAGTGATCAATATTTTCCTGTAAAACCCAGTCCCAAATGGGTGAGTTAAGGCTGGAGTTTCATTAATTGAATCCCTCTGTGTCCCTCTCTGCTTATTTGTTCAGATCAAATCCTTGAGATTGCTGAGCCTGGAGTTGCATGTGTTTGTTTTAAGGATCACCTAACTTTGTGCTCTCCACAGAAATAAGAATGACTTTCTTAATTAGCACAGCAAGTAATCACATTAACTTAGCAGATGCCTCTTAGTCATCTGTTTAGAGCTGATCTTTGACAACCCCGCTTAAATAGTGGTGCAGATGCTCAGGAAATGCTTCAAGGTTCAGAGGGGAAAAGGCACAGGACAGCGCGCTTGATCAATGTCACTACTAGTGTCAAGGGACAGTCATTATTGCCCCACAGATTTATTGCCTGGGTCAAAGTAAATTACTTTTTCTCTTCTCAAGCTTCTTCGTGGCTATGCTTTTAATCTTTCCTTCTCTCATTCTCCTTCACTCTCTGCTATTTTTCAGGCCATGGGCTCACACAGAGCACAAGGGAGCAGGAAGGAATCTCTTTGGTCAATAGAAAGCCTGAAATTTTGGCAAAATATTTACTAGAAATCAGGACAAAGGTATCTTCCATTCTAAGAAATTATTCTCCATGGACACATAAGTTCACACCTGAAAATAAAGGTAACTGAAAGCCATTTTTTTTCCTAACAGTGATTCAGTGGCACAATTATGATTAGGTTTCTTGTGATAAAGTCTGCACCTGACACTGCCTCCTTTTTTTCTTTCTTTTTTTTTTTTCCTCCCCCATAAGATCACTACCTCATTGCTTATAAAAATTCTCTTGTCTTACATCTTTACTAGGTGTTTTTTATAAGGCATTCATGTAAGAATACAACTAAAGTATGCATTTCCAAGACATATATTAACAAGTACTTCAGAGAAAAAGACTGCACAGAGTTAATGCATTAAGTGCCAGTCATCACTTTGCAAAAGCCCACTGCCAAGTACTGCTCCACAAAATTCAGGCTGGAGGAAAGTATTGTCTTCAGGTTCAAAGCAGGAACACAGCTCCCCTCCTCCTCCACCCTTTAATATTATGAATATACATTACTGTATTCACAAAAGAAGGAAGTTTCGAGAGCATTAGAATAGTAAAAGAGAAAGAGCCTTTCAAAACAAAGATGTGATCTGGGAAACCTTAGAGAGCACAATACATAAAAATCATGCTCAAGTGTGGTTGCTTTCTTACTCCTTTAAGTTCTCTGCACTCAAGAAAATGAGAAACTTCTGTCACAGCTTGTCCCCCTCATCAAGTCCTGGGATCCTTTTCACCTTTGTGAAATTCTTCATATCAGAGAGCACAAAGTAGAAAACATCATCAGAGCAGACAGGGTTGTAATGGCCACCATGAGAACTACAAAGTTGAGCTGAAATACAGTCTGCAGAGTTGAAGACAGCGTCTCTACTAGATTGTGATGAGGATCAGAATCCCTCAGGGCTTTTTCTGTTCCTGATTTTTTTAGATACATGTATTAGCTCTCGTTAATGTTTTATAGGGAAGCCATACACACAGAAGAATCCTAGAAAACCACCTTCCTGCTACGAGGTCATCCCTCCACAAAGCAGCTTTTACATACAAAGCATGGATTATCTATAGGTTCATTCCAAGGATTAGACAGAGAAGTACATTTTATCAAACAACATTTGCATAGGTATTTCATCCTCCTTGCGAAGTATTCATGCCACAACAGCAGCCTATTCCCAGGCTAAGGAACATGCCTATGGCTCTGCATTAGGAATATTGTGCTTCTCCAGGCATGGAAGAGTCACAGAAACAGAATCAAACAGAACCAACAGTGCTAAGCGCCCACAGAGAGAAACACGTCAGTGCCAGAAAAGGCACCTAATTTGTTATTGGAACAAAATATGGGGACTAATATGCTATTTTCAGGGATTTTGCACTGTTTGCATTAAAATTTAATAGCCCAACTTTGCTTTATTTAATAACTAGACACTTATAAAAACTAATAATGGAATCAGACTTGAGTCACCATACATTCTAAATTTGGAGTGTTTTGAAGAAGATGAGATCACCACAGCTAGAATTCACTGGTGATTTGCTTCCACTTTTCAGTCAGATTGAATTGATGTACATTGGCTTTATGGACAGGTTTGGCAGAGGTTTCTAGCTCACTAAAATTTAAGGCAAAAAGTATAAGAAGACTGAAAGGATGCATGAAGAGTAAACTAGCATGAAACAGGCATCTTATCTTAGAAATTTTAATATGGTTCTGCCTATGCTGAGGAATAATCATGCAGGATATAATATTATGCATTTATTCTATAGGCAGGTTGGCTGTGTTACTAAATTCAAAATGCTAATTTCCAGGCACTTATATGTTGAAAATCCCAAAACTACTACTACAAAAAAAAAAAAGCACAGTAGGATTTCTCAGCTACTCTAATATATGATAAAATATGACAGAGTTATTTAAATCACACAGGAAGCTGATGAGCAATGAAATGGGCTTGCAACTAGATTATATAATGAACTCCATGGAGGTTATGTTGAAGTTTGAAGAACTATATTAACATAAAACAAACTAATTAAGAAGGCAAGGCCTTCTTTCTAACAATTACTTTCAGATTTTAGACTACACATTATGGATTTTAAGAGTCAACTTTTCCGAAAGGATTCAATAGAAAATAATATATTTTCAGATAAGTTTACTTCTTCCCCCCTCCCACAAACATAGAAAGATGACAGGACTAAAACACCACCAACAGCTGCCACCACAGAAGGAACCGTCCTCCACAGCACCTTCTGCGGTCACAGAGGCTCAGGGAAACACCACACTGCTGGTCATCGTAACGCTACCGTTCTATAACATTGCTTAAAATTGTCAACAAATAAATTGATTTTTAATCACCAGAGTAGCAAGATCCAGGACAGAAGCAGAGGAAACTAAACTTTTTTAAGACTTTTAAGAAGTTTTAAGACTGCCATAATATTTTTAATGAAATATCAAAGACAATCATGTGATGTCATCTAACAGAAAATGACTAATTACCTCAAAGGTTGCCTTTGGTGCAAAACATCCAACTTGGATAGTTAAGTGCCTCTTAGATAGTCAGTTCTCCAGTTTCCAACAGCATATTATGCCCAATTTATTAGTTTATCCCAGCAAACAGCACAGCAGAAGGCAGCTCCCAGTGCCACACCGGCACGGCCACCACCTCGTGCCATCTGCAGCTCTGCAGCAGTGACCGCATTGCCAGGAGCAAGAACTGGAACCAGCCGAACAGCAGCGTGAGCCCAAGCAGCACGAGCAGCAGGACCCCAGCCCTGCGATAGCCGCAGCACTTAACAGCACAGCTGAGAATGCAGTTCAGGGCAAGGTAAACTTTACACAACTCAAGGGAAAACAGTCCGAGTTCACTGTGTGTTTTGGTACCAACCAATGTAGATAATTATTGCTCCAAGTTATTATTTCATATCCTCACACCAATGTGATCTCCCTACCTCACAGCCTCTCCAAAAGGAAGGAATACACAGTTAGTGCCTTCTACTCCCCAGACTTACAGTCTCCCCTCAGGCTGCAGGGCACATCACCCATTCCAGAGAAACAGGAGGCAGGAAGGGCCCCCAGAAGATTTTGATCAAGGCTCTCCTGATCACTCCTGATGCAGCGTAGCCCCTGCTTCTAATTTACCAATAATCACAAACTCGCCCATGGTGTTATGTTTCTTAGCCCCATCCAGAATACTTCCAGGTGACTTCATTAAACAGACTATCACTAAATAGCACTTTAATTACCAGCCTGATTAAGACAGCAGCATGCCTAGCTTTCAAGTCAGAGAATTGTAAATACAAGGGAAGGAACAGTTAGCATTGACAATACCTACAGCCTCTTTTGTTCCCAGCTCATTAATCACCATTGCAGGTTAGGGAGTTTAGGAACAACTTGGCAAGACTATAACTTCAATAAAGCTTAAGGAAAAAAATAACTGTTGCTTTTTAAAATGTATAGATATGCCTTCAGCTATACTTCAGAAATGGTTCAGATTTCATTTCTAAGCCAGGAACGGTGACAATACATCTTATTATTAAATGAGAAACACAGAGATTCTGCTGCCAGATAAATCTCTGGCAGTGCATCCTCCAGGACTGCTTTGTGCCTTCCCCGCGTTTCCTTTGCTGCTGCCCGTGGCCCGGTTCCTGCAGTAACTTTGCACCTCCAGAGCTTCTCTCCTCCACCTCCTCCCTTCCACTCCTATTGTTCGGCTATTTGTTAAATCATTTTTGTCAAGATAATTGGACTTTCCAGAGCTTGATGCACCGATTTAAGGTTAAAGGGACATATTTACTTTCTCACATAGAGCCAGTGAATCAATTTCCCTCCTGGCAGCCTCCCTCTAATAAAATATTTTTTTCTCTCTTTTTACTTAAAAGCTTATAAATACCTCTTTGCTAGAGAAAATCTCTAACCTTTGTGCCTCTCTGCTACAACTTGTGAATGGCAAAATGAACTCACTAAAGGTGCGAACTTCTGGAAGAGGAATTGGGTGTTTAAAGGAGTTTGCCCACGATACCCTTTCCCCGTTTTGCCTTTGCAGAGCTTGGCCATGGCTCTTCTTTCTGCACCCTTCACTCGCTGAAAGCATTTTCTAATGCAGTAGAATCTCTGTGCATCAGAAATATGACCATTTTATTATAAAACAACAGCAATAACAAATATGAGTAAAGAATATTTTTGGATTTACCAATCTCTAAATTTAAAACAAAATACCAGCATAATTATCTTGCCAGATCACCATTTTAGATAAGTATTCAAATATTCTTTGGCCTAAGGGAAGTAAAAGAACCCTTATGTTTACCAAAGCACACCAGAAAACACAGTCAACTGAAAGAACATTTACTCTGAAACACACTAGAAAATTCCATCTAAAGTTCTTTGCTTTATAAGAGAAAATTTAATACATCCAGTCAAAAAATCACAGCAAGATGCTAAATATGAGGAAATGAAAGACCTGAGGGTAGTGTGATGAAGGGCCTCAAATATGCCAAAGAAAATTTTACCTTGTTAAATTTGTGCAAATTTTCCCCTTGTTTCAGAGAGATTTTTATTTTATCCAGTTAAAATCATTATCATTTTTATACTAATATATAATAGTATTTTTTATGGTATCAAAGAGCATTTAATCTAAATAGTGAACACCATAAGCCTCACTAAATATATATTATTGCAATTCTATAAATGTGTTTAAGAAATTAGGTGTGCTTATGCACTACAAAGTGAGATTTTGATTTATCAGGTAGAATACTATATTGGGCTAGATATATAGGCTGATACACAGACCCATGCAGAAAATGGAGCTTTATAATAAATGTTTGCCAAGAGGAGTCCTTGGATAATATAATACTTCCATTTTGATATATTCTCTCTTCATAATAATGTGACTGTGAAACTACAGCACAGCAGCTGTTGGCCAAAAGTACTGCTGTGAACCTGTGATCAACACTGATATTATGATTAAGATAAGAACAAGTTATAAACTTAACACCTAGAATTAAAGCCAGCAGTCCTACTTAAACAGCTCTTAGAAATATTCCAGGTCTGCAAATTAGAAGAAGATTATATAAATAATATATTAATGGGTATATGAAAAATATTATTTATTGGTGTTTGATATCAAGTATAAAATTATTTCAGTAACTGTTGTCCTCAAACTGGATATGTATTAGAAAGGCACCTGTCATTGCTCAGCCAAATTGTGATACCAACTGAAGCTACTTTCCTCTTTGAAGAAAAATGTTAGTACAAGTGAAAGTCTATATTGTTTCCTCCAAAGCTTGAAAAAAGTGGAGACTCCTTGTTCAAAAAGGCCATCTCCAGCATCCTCTCGTTACCGTTGCACCTTCTGTGACGGTATTTGAAGACCCTCCCTCAGCAGCTGGAAATACAACTCCTGTCCACCCCACCTCACTGCACAGCAGCCTGGGGAGGGGGATGCGAGTCAGACTTGGGCCTCTCTGAATGCAGTGGATTGGCGATAATAACGCATCCTCGGAGTCCTCGGATTTATGAAAATATTTTCACTATAAGCAATGGCGGTTAATTATTGACTTGGGCAATTTTAAACACAGCCTTGTGTTGATGAAGATCCAGAATATGCAACTGATAAATCAGAAAGAGCTGTAAAAGCTGCTGTAAAGGCATAAATGTTTACAACAAACTTCAGAATAGTACCTTGATCAGCCAGGGAGAGAATCTGGGAAACTTAAACCGTGTGGGCAGCCTCTGTGGAGGGGTCTGTGCATGGAGGGTCCCCAGAGCTGTTCCAGCCTCATCTGTCCCAAACAACAGCCTGTCATGGGGTACCCCCAAACAACAGAAATTTTACCCCGACAGCAAACAGCTGTGCTGAGCATCAGTTTCTGAAAGACTGAATCACAGAACAGTTGAGGTTGGAAGGGATCTCTAGAGACCACCTAGTCCAACCCCCTGCTCGAGCAGGGACACCCAGAGCATCAGTCAAGAGAAGGAGCTGTCTCAAGTGGCACAAACCCCTCCTGCACTTGTGGCCAACTCGGAACTACAAAAAGGGGATGCTCCCCTAACCTTTCCCGGGAATCTGCTGTATGCAAAATCAAAGCACTCCCAGAATAACAGACTTCAAAACCAGAAGGATAGAATAAACGCCTGGAGATATGAGGAAGAAAAAAACCCCAACATCTCACAAATATTTGCTAATAATGCCTGTAAATTCTTTTTGCTCCCTTGGTAATCTTAGAAAACACAGAAAGTCATCAAACCAATCTAGTCTAAATTAATACTGGTGTATTTCCTCAGAAGGTTATTTTTCACATTTCCGCAGCCAGGAAGAAAAACTTCCCTTCAAGCCAAAAGGCAAAAAGCCTCAGACTAAATGGCAGCTTTTTCCAAATAAAACACATGGTAGTTCAGACACAGGAGTTAGTATTTCAGATGCAGGAGCTGAAAGGAAAACCTGAATCCAGTAGGAAAACCAGGCATTGCTCCAGCACGTGCTTCAGTGCAACCTGAAGCATCTCCTTTTTCTGTTCCATCACGTTTCCTGCTACACCTCCAAACTCCTGCCTGCCCCACGCTGTGGAGGTTCCCACGTCGCTCCCTGCCCGGAGCGCCCTTGCCATGGACGGACCCATTTCTTGCTCCCGTTTGCAGGGCCTCAGCTCTCTGCACGCATCTGCCTCCAGAAGCGGCACTTTTACTACCATGACTGCGAGGGGCAATGCACAAACCCGGCCGCTCGCAGTTGGATTTGTGTGGCAGTTGCCTGGCAACTCACAGCAGGAAAGAATTTAAATCCAGCATTAGCAGCTCATTTTAGAGGAGATGAAACTATGCCAGGAGTTTTTATCTGTGAGAACAATGGAAAATAGCTTCTTTGTAAAAATGGTATGTGGAGAATAGAACTAAAAAACTCCTCTGTCCGAAGGGAGCTGTAATGGTACTTAGCATAGGCGGCGGAATATGAAACTCAAACACTGATACCAACATCATGACATTTGAGTACAGGTCCAGAAATCCCCAAGTCGAGCAAACGAGGTACTGTTCAAATACCACATCGTTTTTTTTAATTAAAAAGACCAGTGTAACAAAAGGAGGGAAAAGCCTATTGATAAGACAAGGATTCAGCGTGGTAGGTACCGTTCCTCCAAGTTGCTGCTCTTCTACACTAAGGTTGCCAGGCACATAACTTCTTACAGCCCAGGAGGCTGCTGTGCTAGCTCATCTTGATGGCAACACTTGCAAAGCAGTTGTTTTCAACAGAGCAAGAGAATAACAGCAGTTTACAACTTCCTATTTTAAGATCATCTTGCAAAAGGCTTGTAAAATATACTTGTCACTGAGCTGGCTGCGAACGCACTAAGGAAGAATCTCTGTCAAAGAAACACCCAGGTTAATGCAGAGGGAAAGTTCCACAGGCAAAGAGCATTCAAGAGACTCGGCGTGTTCTCAAGTGAATACTGAGCATCCCAGAGAGAAGAAACAATTCCACCACCAAAGATCTTATGAGAGCTTAGGAAATTAAACTACTGATAAGTAATAGATTGATCCCTTGAAAAATAATTAAGAGAACTGACCACCTTAATCCTGTGCAGTCGCTGCCAGTTACCAAAATATTTGTTTGTAAATAGATGCTTTGTTCTCTAATTAATTTGACTGTTCAGGCATGGTGCATAAATTTATTAGAGGAGCCCAGTGGTATTTGTTCACTAAAACCCTGTTTTATGAGTTTTACCACCACATCTAAATATCTACTCTGGCTAAATTTTTTTGCCAAAGAACAACCTTATATTGTTTTTAAAAATGTAAAAATAAATGAGTTTTTTTTTATTCATGGTTGCACCTAGATAACATTCATATTTCCATGATTCCCACTACTTATATGCACAGAAAATGTAGGTGGAAATCTTGCTCTAAATGAATCTCCTTTCTTGCTGGGTGTGTGTCAGCTCTTCTATTATTTCTAAGCTGCTCATCTCTGATTTAGAACATTACTCATTTATATCAGTATTTCACTGACATATAAGAATCTCTTTGGCTTTTTATTTAAAACATATCTCTATTCAAATATGAAATCTTCAGGATTCCCTGTCACTTTTAATAGGTCTTTGGTGTCAGCATTTTGAGGATTCCAGAGAAGATTTACTAGACAGTGACATAGATCTAAGGAAAAAAAAAAGGAGAAGACAGGGATGGAAGAGATACCATCACAACTATGATGTGGGCAATTCAAATATTGCAGGAATATCAAAGTCCACAGGTTAAGGAATAGTCCCAGCATAAACAGACACCTTAGAGAATTACCTAAATACTGCTTCCGTCTTTGCTGTAAGAGAAGAAGAGAAGCTCTTTCCTTTCCCTTCATTTTCAAGTGAAGAACCTCTTGACACACAGCAGGGAGGATGTCAAGTCCACATCCTAAAATTCCCAAATCTATTGTCATCGTATAATAACCATCGTGTTCCTACACGACGCTCTGCATGCCTCAGTACATGAGCGGCAGCATTAGGCACGCAGGGATGCTGCCTGCCAAAATGGGATTTTTGAGACAACGTATCCATCACACAGTGCAGTTTTCTAACATGCAAAAAGGTGTATTTGCAGGTTAATAGCCTGTGGATCTCTCAGCCAACATATGCCACGGGCCAGCATTTAGCCAGGTCTTCTAATTAGCAGACAGGCAATTCAGCCCCTCCAACAGGTGCTTCAAGACCCACTAGCTCTAATTTGTCTTTCTTCAGGGCAAACAGGAATGTGCCACTTTGGGGCAGTAGAAGATACAAAGTCAGTGAAATAAAAATCTCACAAACTGTAAAATTTACCACAGTAAAACCCAGAACAAATCAAGACATCTAAATTAAGTAAATTGCACTGACAGCTGAGAGATTTCTACTACTGACTTACTCTCCCACTTCATAATACATGGAGTCTGCAGGACTGTTTTTACTGATGTGTTTCACTGGAGATTTGCACTTTAAGTATGTAAAAAAAATACTGCACTGCCAAGACTGAGTTTGCTATTCCAGCCTAGAAAGTCACACAAATTACATAAAACGCTTTATATGAAAAGCAGATTTTGGATAATCCTTTTCTAGAAAGTGTGAGGAGACTCATCAGGAAGAGCAGTAAATCACAGAAGATGCCACTTGGGAATGGCGCAATAGATATTCCTCAAAAACATCACTGCTACAGAGCCTATGGAACAACTGAAACACAGCAGTGCAAATCACATTTTAATTTCCATGTGCAAGTTTACTTTGAAACCTAACAGAGCTCAGGTTCAGGTCCGGAGAAAGCATATGCAGCAGAACAACCCAAGCCACGTTCAGAAGTCAAAAAGTCACTTTTCAGCATTACTCTGCAACAGCAGAAGACACCCTGTTTTTGTATTTTTGTGAGAAATGAAGCATTTTTTCACTGCAGAATCTGTGTGCTCTTTTTCTTTTCCTTGGTTATCATTAGCATATCCCTTCCTCTTATTTATTTATTTATTTTTAGTTCAACAGTTTTCAGTCTTGTATATCTTCAAATTACCAAGCTTTTTTGTCAAGTTAGCACTTTCTGTCAATAAAAAATATCAGACATTAATATATTTTAATGCAAAGTTTGCCTACAGTGTTTTCATAATTATTTTATAAAGACCAGTGAGGAAAATATGAAGCTATTCTAGTTGGTGTTGTTATTGTTTTTGTGTCAAACACCACTATATACATCAGGCTGCAGAACTAAGGGTCAGAAAAACATGCTGCATCTGCATTCACCTGTGCCCTAAAACAAGTTCATTATTGCACTGTGTTTCTGCCATGGATAACAACAAATCATCACAGTGCCTCAGACTTACAGGAATGCATGCAAATCTTTGAATTTATTTTACAGCAGAATACAATAAAATTGACATTCTCAACTAAATCTGAAATAGTGGAAGAAAAGAGGTGTAAAAATACTGAGTATGGGTGGGAGGAAAGACATTTATAGTTAGTTTTTCTGTCTAAATATCATCAGTTTTATTAGAGATGTGTAGCACTGATGCTCAGAATCTGACTGCAATCAGATACATTCATGAGTTTGAGCTTCAAAATATTCTGGAGAACAGAAGTTTTAACTAAGTTATGAGTAAGACTTTTCCAGGATTCCCTGGATACTTTTTCTCTCTAGAAAACATGGTCTGAAAAGAATTCTAGTCTTGATCCAGAGCACCAGACCTTCAGAAATCCTGACCGCGTTTACTGCTCACATATTGCAAAAGCTGACCCTCCTCTGAAGTGATGTAGACCCTCTCTGCACACACATAATTAATGTACAGATTTGCCATCCCAGAGTGTCTGGAAGTGTAGGACTCTAATCGGAGAACTGTATCTACATTGCAGCTGCAGAAAATGCCATAACAGTACAGACAGTTCAAAACAGGAATGTTGTGTGTAATCAATGTTTTATACATTCCCTGTGTATGAAAAAGGAAAGCCCACCAGCCCGGCATACCTCTCACTTCTTCATTCCCACTGGTTTTGTCCAAGGAGACAGATGTGTTTGGAATTGAAATGTGGCTGGTTCTGCTGAGACAAGGGTGGTGTTACGGTGCTGCCAACTCATACAAAGCATAAGGAAAATAAATCTGCTTATTTAACTATGTTTACTTCATCCACCTGAAAGGTTATTTTCCACAATTTCCACACTATACTTGCAAACACAATTTGCGGTCAGACATGTCTACTCAGTCAGAAGCTGCCTAAAGGAGACCATACAATTTCTTTTCCCTCAACAATAAAAAATGCATAGAAATGGGAGCCTAATCTGCAATCACTAAAACTCTCAGTTTTATAAAATATTTTTTCATATTCATTACTCATTCAAAAAAAAAGAGATACCTGTGGGTTACATTTTCTTTTCTTCTTCATTGCAGGCAACAAAATGATTATTTGCCTATTCGTCCTGCTTTGGCAAGTCAGTGACTGCAGGTAAATTTTCAAGTTCCTTTTCAAGTTCTGCCGAAATCTTTACAAAAGCATAATATTTTCCTGCAAGAAAGCATGTAATTCTTTTCCATTTGAGGAATTTGTGCCACTTCAATTGTTGCTATTCTTTATGGTGAATACCTACTGTTACAGCATATTTAAGTTCAATAAATGTGTTTAATTATGTATGTCTCAGTTTAGATAGGGTTAACAAATTAGATAATTTGTAGATTTCTTTTTCCAGAAAAGTAGAGCTAAAATGAATTAGTAATATAAAATGAAGAGTCAAATAAATGCCCACCACTTCTCTTGGAATCAGGCAACATCTTTTTCTAAGAGTTGATACGAGTAAGAATGCCTACTTATACGAGAATATGAGTACTCATATTTCTTACTCATATTGTAAGAGTTTAAATTCCCAAAAGAGAACTTTATCAAGAGCTATACAAACATATAAAATTACATGTCACTGTAGAAGCTAACAATTTGCGTGGTGAACAAGTGGTCTGGGCCAAAACTAACTTATGTGACAGATGTAGTTTGTATCAGTATGTTTAATGTAGTGTAATTGTTCAAGGAATTTTAATCATAAAGTTCTAATAATTTGAATAATATTCAAAATGGGAGATTGAGAAATTAGTCTTCTGTTAACTAGCGTAAAAGATATGAGCCCATATTGTTAATGCCATAGGCCTAAAAAGTAAATCTTATTTTTTTTTCAGACCTTTGTGGGCATAACTGTTCTGTGCTTTTAATGACCTTTATCTTTATTCATCTGGGCCTAAACACAGCAGTCATTGAAAGTGCCAGTGCCTCTCGTGCACTAAAATTAACAGCAGCAGGTCGCTGGCTTTATAGGGTCAGTAATAGGGCTCCCCTTAGATATTCTGAGTGCATCTTGATTCACTGACGGACAAAGAATGAATCGCTTTTCATTTGTGTTCAGGTTTCTTTTGTCATAAAGTAATTGCAAATAACAGAGGCAGAAATCCTACAAAGGTTATGTCATTCACTCCAACCTACTGACACGCAATGAATAGCTCCTTAGCTTTTATTTTTTTTCCTCCAGAGATGGTCCATACCTGACTGGAATATACATGGCTTCTATGCACCAGCAATTCTGTACGGAACTGCATGGACAGGAGAAAGTCAAGGACTGGGTTTTAAGTTGCTTCAAGTGGCTCAGATAATCATTGCTGCACATGTGGCTGTGGTTACTTAGGGGAGAATTTTGTCTCATTCAAAATGTAAGAAGAGACTCATTTTTCATTGGCTGCCTGCCTTAATTTAGTTTGGGAATCTTCCTAGAGAATCCGAATTGTGTTTGAAAGTAATACCAAAATGCATCCTTCCTTTTCTTTCTCCGTTAATAAACCTCCTCACTGTGTAGGCTCCAGTAAGAACTGCCATGGTGACTCTACCATTACCTCATCCCAAACCAATTTGCACATATCAGGCCACCCCTTTCACTAACAGAAAGAACCAAATTGCTGAACAAGAGGCCAGTCTGTTTATAAGCCAGTAACATTGAGTACTTTAAGCCAGTTTCTCAAATTATATCTCTTTGAATCCACCTGTATAATTCTGCTGTTCTTTCTAGCTCTGTTGAGATAGTGCACTGAACTGCCCTTCTTCCCCTGCTTTTGGTAGACAAATATTGCACTGAGCATCTCCTCAATATTTCCCATTTTCCTCTTTACAATGTGTTTTTCCTCTTTTTCCTCTTTAAATGTGTTAAAACACATTTCTGAATTTTCTAAAATGCAAACTTTTCACATCACCTTGGAACACTGAAATAAAACACAGTAACCTCCAGTGCAACTGAAAATTGCAAAAAAATAGTCAAAAGGTCATCTATTTTTTTATTCTAGGAAGCAAAATGACTAAGTTTCTGGAGTACAAGGTGAAAGACATCCTGATCCACCAGAGCTTGCCAGAATAACTTTGCTCTGTGCAATTAGCCTTAAAGGAGGCAAGCAAAGAAAGCCATGAGAAATGTGTAAGGCTGATCCTTAATAACTTGATTCACATTTATATCCCCTTGAACCAGACAACTTATTCATATTTGATATATACACAATGTATGAAGTGACAAAGTGGGAGTTTCAGACTCTTTTCCCTGACCAGTAGTAAGCATTTATAAAGGTCATAGAAAATGCCATAAAACAGATGAACTGTGTCTTGATTTTCTTCTGTAACAGGCAAATCAAAAACGTTAGGAAAACACTGGCATTTATTCCTTCTAGCAATTATTTGCACAGTTATTTCAATCTACAAACCTTTTTCCGTTTCTTGGTGTTTGCTGTTCTGTGCCGTGAAATGTGAAGACTCTCCCTACATTCTCCATACCTTAACCTTTTCCACTCATGATATTAAAATGGCATCATTGCATTTTTGCTCCTGACAAGATTTACAGATTTAGTATAAATGACAATTCAGTTATATTCTATCTGCTGATCATGAATCTGCAGTTGTTACACAGCATCACTACAGTCAAACCACTTCTTTTTGTACACTGAGCTATCATCACTCTTGTAACATCATCTTGCTATTTTAAAGAGCAAGTAGAGGAACAGAAGCAAAGATTTCAGACTGAACAGCACAAAGCACTCCAGATTTTACAACTGTATGGCTTTATGCTTCTCGTGAACTGCAAAAAGCTGTCAAAATCTGGAAATTTGGATATGTTTCATCACAACCTGGCTAGCACAAGGAATCCACCACCTGTCTCTTTGCCTCTGCTCCAAAGGAATCTGGATACTGCTCCTGGGAAAGAGGGTTTATTTCTGTCAGTTCCTGTATGGAGCTCCTTTATCCAGCTTTGAGATGGTGGCTGGAAAAATCTCTGGCCATATCAATGAAGTCTCCAGATGTATATATATTTCTTTAGAACAGTGGCAGCTACCAAAGTTTGATTCACTTGATTTTGTGATGCAGGTTGATAGAGGACTCTCTTATCTGCAAAGAGGATCCCACCTTTTTTATTCATAACCCCTTCATTATCTAAGTCCCCTTGCAAGTAGTAATAAACATATGACAAAAATGTGGACCTGTTGCCTCTTGCCTGCACGAAAACCAAGGGAAAAAGCCGAGGCAAGAGGCCAGGGTGGGACAGGAGGGGAGAAGAGAAAAGGACAACGGCTTTCAGACTCATCCCCACGTCCCAGCCCTACCTAATGTCATTATTAATATTGTATATAGTTTTTGTTAGTTACCAAAAAAAAAAGTAAATAAACTTAATCTACCATGACAAGACTCTTTGAAATATATGGGGCACAAAAATAACATTTTGTGTGACAATATGCAGCAAAAACCTTGAAGATTGGAATACATATTTGGGGAATCTGGACAACCACTTTATTTTAGATAAATAAAGTTTAGAAATAGAATATTGTGAGTTGCTGCGCTGGGCCCTACATGCTACTGCTGTCACCAGTAAATTATGCAATTGTCTCTCTGACTTGTCTGTGACTTGGGTATTGATTTACTAGATTAGCTCTTGATCCTGTCATTGTCTAGCTTTCAAAGTGCAGTAGCTTAAGCTGGCACTGATTCAAATAGAAGCTTTGAGAAAATGAATAGGTACCAGAGATAATAAAATTAGATATCAGTGCATTGTTTTTTTCCCCATGATTGGTCTTCACAAAATACCATAAAATCTATCCCAGTAAAGGGCAATCTGCTATAAATAGGCTGATGAAGCATGAAAGATTGTATATGATTTATTTTACCATTATTAAGCTAAGTGAATTAATTGTTCATTTTGAAGATACAGAAGTTTGTTCTTATGGACCTCTATCTTCCTCATTCCCCTTCAACCTCCAGGATGTATCATCAAGCCACAGGAAAAGGTTCAGTACCTGAACAAAGTCCAGATTAAATTAAGTTGCATTTCAACCCACTTGTTAGAAATTAATGTGTTTTTACTATAAGAGTTTTAAAGGATCATCTAACAATATCAGGACCCAATAAAACTTTTTTGCTATCTAATAGTGGAAGCCGTAAAGAGGCTTTGGTGTTAATTGTGACTCCCCCGATCTCTTAGTATGTGGCAGAGAGCAGGGACGTATAAAGGCACAAATGCCAGGAAGGCGCGTGAGTGAGGAAAAAAAAAAACAGAGAAAACCTGATAATTGTCCTTCAACATAAGTTTTATAATCCTTATCTTTTGCTTGTAGTAATCAGCAGTTTAAGGATTTACCCTGGTTAGTGTTTGCATCCAGACTTTTGTATTTGACTGCTATCGACGAACAACCTACACCTCATTTTTAGATGCAGCAGTACTCCTCGGTCCGGCTCATCGCCCATCCTGTCCATGAGCACCATAAACACAGTTATTTGTTTGTAAGAAAGAGGAGAAAACAAACAACAACAACAACATCAGACCAAGCTTCTGATTCATTTCAAATTTGCTGCTTGATTGTACATAGGGAAAATACACGAATAAAAAGAAAACACACACCCAATTTATGTAATTCACCTATTTAAGGTATATCTGATCTTTCTTCCCTTGGAGAAAGCAGCTGACAAAATTATTGCTCATCCTCCTGAAGCACATAACTTGGAAGAAAAAAAAAAAAAGGAGCAGGTGAGCTGTAACCCCTGGAAAGAGCTGCACGGTGCTTAATAGAGGCATTAATTGTTCCTGGCTGCCGCGCAGTGCCGTCTTCTCCATCTGTCAGCAGCGCAGTATTGGTAACACAAATACTGTTTTTCTCTGTGTGTGGGATCCAAGAAAATTTGTGTTCAAGCCTTAGACATTTTGAAAAAGAAATAGACTAGTCATATGTCTAAAATAAAGTGAATTTGTTTTCTACTGCAGTGATTTAGGATGTAGTTTGATGCTAGCAACAAATAACTAGCTGCAGCTGTTGGATCACTGTTGAGGGCATTTGGACAGTTTAAAGATGCATTAAATCTTCTAAACACCTGTAACCAAACAAGTGATGTAAATTACACACAATTTCATTTGCTTATGTGGTAAAGTTAGCAATATTTCAGTATTTTTTTAATTAAGATACTAAACAGATTGTCAAAGATTTACTTAGTGATGCACTGTTTTATGTTATTTTTCTTAAAATTAATTCACCACCTGTTTCATAGCTTTGCTACCAATACGCCATTGTCTGAAGGATCCTTCATTGCAAGATAGGTCTGCATATTAAATAATATGCAGAGTATAACATAGTCGGAATCACAAAACACTTTTTTTTTTAAATGAGCTTTTCGCCCCAAGAATGTTAAACTCTATAAACGCTATATTCAGAAGGAAGTGAAGAATACATCCAAATTAATACTGAATCTCAAATCCAAAGTCTTTCTAAAAAAGAGCAAATCTCAGTGTCTCTAGCAGCAGCCTAACCCAAGGCAGAGCATTGAGATTGCTCTTGCTTCCCAATTAACAGAGGACTATGATCCTTGGGGAGGAACTGGACAAGGGCTACTTCAGGATCATCATTCGGTAGNTAAACAAAAACAAAAAAAAAAAAAAAAAAAAAGGAACTCCTTTCCACAAGCAGAAAAGCAGAAAGATGAAAAAAATAAATTGCTGGAACTGGGAGCACTGTTTTAGCATGCACATGGGTACAGAAAGGGCCTTCATATGTAGCTCAGGTCGGCATTTCATGGTTATCAGTAGTTAGACAAATGATTAATGAATCTACGAAATTTTTAGATACCACTTTGCTGACCTGAGCACCACAAACATCACCATGCAGCAGGTCACAGACAGACATTCACTTCATTCCTGGGGGCGTTTTTTTGTTAAACGATGAGTTGCAAACTTATTTTGAAGTCAGGTCTATGATAACAATGAAGACTACAATATTTTAATGATATATCAAAGGCGGTGGCTGCAAGAACAACAAAAAAATGGAAAGTCTAGCTCAGTTTTTGATGTAATCTAGTATATTCAGTTCCTATGGGTGTTTTAGGATAAACATTTTTATGTATAATTTATTATAAAAGCATCTGAAACAAAGTGTCAAGTCATCCACATCAGTTTTTCACATGAAGCTCCCTTCTTGCTCACCAAATATTCCTCACACTTTAGTAACTCTACTCATTTCCTTGAGTCTAACATATCACAATTTATGTACTTCCCCATGAACTGCACCTTAATGGAAGATAATTTGAAAAGTGTAATAGGATGTCTCCATCTCTGTATCCCACTGAGTTTTAGATTGGACTTAAACTAAAAATATTTTTCATGGAAAAAATAAAATGATTTCTTTGGCCAGAAGAAAACGTGCTAAGGATTTTCAACATATACCAAGCCCCTTCAAACAGTTCCTGTACATTGAAATATTCCAATAAAATTTGTCATTAAAGCAATATAGGCATCATCTTCAGACCGGAGCAAGAGGAAAGTGCTCCTACACAAAATACCTCTCCCAGCAATGAACCTTGGAGTGGAGCTTGAGTAAGGGGGTTTGCAGAACACGGATTGTTTTGAAAATGGGCACAAACTTGTGAAAAAATGACATATTGATAAAAAGACTATTTATCTGCTAATATCTGCAGCTATATTTTTCTAGAGGTGGTAACAGATATTAACTAAAGTTGTTATGCACATTTTATTTTTTTTTCAATATGATAATAGTACGAGTGTGCACTGCTAATGAGAAGTTTTGTTTGATAGACTTGAAGCTTTAACTTTTTTCAAAAATATGTTCACTGATCCAACTTGAAGGCTGTGATATATATGGATAGAAATATTGATTCCTTCTTTGCGCTGAAGATAAACACAGAAATAGTTTAATCATTCTGTGAGTGACTTGCTCATAGATTATACTTTTTACCTCACAGGAGTGAGTGGAAAACATGTCTCAAAGTGCTTTATGATACTATCTTCAAATCCAAAAAGCGCAAGAGAGAAAGAATTCACTGTTCTTTAGACCCCTGTATCTGTAACAAGTATTGAAAGGCTTATGGTACAGAGAGGGAGATTTCAGTTACAATTCAGAAAGTCTTCTGAGTGATAACAAAACTGTATTTTGGGTATGATGATCTAGTAATCTCTATTTTTGTGGATTCTAATGGATGGCCTTTTGGGTAAAAGGTAGAAATAACGGATCCTCCTTTGGGGTAAAGGTTGCTGAGGGGGCAAGAGGCCTGCGTGGATGAGCAAGGAGCTGGTGGCAATGCTCAAGCAGAAGAAGGGGGTATACAGATTGTGGAAGAAAGGGCAGGCTCCCTGGGAAAAATACAGGAGTGTAGTCAGGGAGTGCAGAAATGCAACTAGGAAAGCTAAGGCGCAGCTGGAACGCAGCCTGGCAAGGGATGTTAAAAATAACAAGAAAAACTTTTATAAATATATTAACAGTAAAAGGAAGATCAGGGGGAATGTGGGTCCTCTAGTGAATGGGATGGGCACCCTGGTTACAAAGAACACAGAAAAAGCAGAGCTGCTGAATGCCTGCTTTGCTTCAGTGTTTACCAAGGGCAGCCCTGTAGAGTCCCAGGCCCTAGCGACAAGAGAAGAAGACGGGAGAGAGGAACACTTGCCCAGGGTAGAGGAAGATTGGGTCAGAGAGCACCTAAGACACCTCGATGCCAACAAATCCATGGGCCCCGATGGGATGCACCCCAGAGTTCTGCGTGAGCTGGCCGATGTCGTAGCCGAGCCGCTCTCCATCATCTTTGAAAGATCCTGGAGAACGGGGGAGGTGCCGGAGGACT
>VWPW01032560.1:386423-419760 GCA_013389825.1 Crypturellus undulatus
TGACAGAACCAGAGGAAATGGCCACAAATTGAAGCATAAAAAGTTCCACGGGAACTTAAGGAAGAACTTCTTGACAGTGAGGGTGACAGAGCACTGGAACAGGCTGCCCAGAGAGGTTGTGGAGTCTCCTTCTCTGGAGATCTTCAAGACCCGCTTGGATGCAGCCCTGTGCCACGTGCTCTAGGTGGCCCTGCGTGTGCAGGGGGGTTGGACTAGATGACCTCTAGAGGTCCCTTCCAACCTTAGGCATTCTATGATTCTATGATTCTATGATCCTGCTTTGGGGTAAAGGTTGCTGAAATGGATAATCTGGTGCAATGTGTTTCAGGGCTTCTTCTCCTACTCATCTCAATTAATAATTCAATGGACACTACTCAAACAGCACAAGAAATCACTACACCCTTATTAAGGATTACAGTCTCACTAAGGTTAGATATAAAACGTAATAGCTGGTATCATTGTTTAAAAAACTACACAATTTCTCTAAGCCCCAGAGAGACTGATGTTGAAATCCTAGAGCTAAGGAACCATCACTCAATCCCCATTTCAAATGTGTTTGCCAGAACAAAAAGATTTATTTTCTTTTTGTTTCATGAAAATTCCTCAACAACCTTTCACCTGAAATGCCAATGGGAACTGCAGGTGCCTGCCACTTCTGGAAATGAGGCCATCTGTTTATAATTTCCAGTGATTTTACTTTTTTGTTCAGGAACATTATTCTAATGGATTTTTTTCCTAAAGCACAAACTAGACTCTAGGATGCGTTTCCATTTCTAACTAATGACAATACACTAATTAGAGATTCTAGGGCTCTGAGATGTGACTTGCAATCCTGATATAAATGATTTCC
The DNA here is from genome assembly GCA_013389825.1 of Crypturellus undulatus. NCBI lineage: Eukaryota > Metazoa > Chordata > Aves > Tinamiformes > Tinamidae > Crypturellus > Crypturellus undulatus. The sequence continues at coordinate 387,274 of VWPW01032560.1, forward strand.
ACATTTTTACATTAAAGATTCATTTCTCTGTCACTTGTAAAGAATATTTTATTACAGCTAATACAGGCTTCAAATTAATTCAAGAAGAAAGTTATTTGTTTGAAGGAGCCAGGGACTATTGCAACCTTGATGCAGCCAAGTGTGGAGGACAGAAAACCAATTAGCCCACATATATAAACTCAGATGCAAGGCTGCAGAACGTAAAAACGATAGGATTATTCAGCCCATGTTAGCCATTCTTTCCAATTTAAAGCTGAAAATTAAGACTGAATATGTATCTTTTCCCTCTGAGTAAATTGGAAGCAAGATTCACTACTTGGTTTGAAGTGATGAATAAGTAGTGGAGTCCCTGTTAAGGGATGGAAACAATAGGTTAGTCTCTAGACAGTTTAGAAATACTTTTTTTCCTAAGCTTCATCAAGGAATACTTGAGCACGCCAGTTTTACAGACACCTCGATGCCATCCAATAGACTTTTTCATTGTAGAGTAATCAGTGCTTACATTAATCTAATCCATTATTTTAATAGTACTGTGCATCTTTGCCTAGAAAAAAATACCTCTTAACATGTTACAAAGGGGTGCACATACTGTGGGATTGGACCCGTTCCCATGTTTGCTTTCCACCACCACCATCCCCAGCACTCACTATGGCACTTGCCTTTTACTGAAACCTAGGAAGAAGTTCTCCTTTAAAACAGCGCAAGCACAAATCCCCACTGTTATTTTTTCCCTCTTCCCAGCCCAGGCCGCCCATATTTTATTAGCGTGGCTGGACTCAGCCTATCTCAGCAATTACAGCTCTTCCACGGGCAGTTCCCGGCCACTCGAGCTGACACTTTGAAATATTAGCAGGCCAGCAATGCAGGTGCAGGGGCTGGCAAACGTCCAGCAGCGAGTTAGCAACCAGAGCCAAACTTTAAGGGGAGTTTGTATTACAGGCTATTAAGCCGTTGGAATTAGAGATGGAAATCCAATTCATTTAGTCCAGGCATCACTTCACCTCTGAAGCACTGCTGTTCACGCGGGTGAACATCAGCACAGTCCAGGACTCGCGTAACATCTTTCATATCTTGTTGGAGCAAGGGCTGATCATATGTGAGTTAAGGTTATAAAATATGAACCTTGGTCTCTATAATAGAAATAGTTGGTAAGATATATAAAAAAATCATAGTCTATATTGATTTTGAAGACATTAGGAAGAGTGATGTAAGAAGGCTTATTCCAATGAAGAGTCATCTTGAATGGCTATGGTATTTCTGCACGTTAAAAACAAGCTACAATTGCATTAAGTGTGTATAGACTTAATATAGTCACAAGAAATATTTATGTGCATATGCTCTGATAAACCCATGACAGGTATCAATAATCACTACTCTCAAAACACAGCCAGCCATACAGTTCTGAGAATATTTTACATGTTTGCTTCTTTACTGCCCCCAGTGTTCACAGCTCTTCCTGTTCTAAGAAAGACATAACAGTAGAAGTAAGTACTAATTAATGGGTAGGATTTCTCACCAGGTTTTAGTTCAGTTACAGAAACTGAGGCAGTAACCCACTGTCATATTTAGAAAATCCTAATAAGCCACAATTGCTTTGAAGCTGGTAGCTCTAGTGAGTGCAGGAAAGCAATTTGCTTTTAAATATAACTACTTTTTAAAGCAAAATAAAAAGCTGTTTTCTCCTCTTCTTATGAGTTTATTATCTTTTTTTCTCAGAAAAGGTCAATTAAATCCCACACACAAGGGCAGGAACTTTGCTAACAGCCAACAAACAGCAGTACCACGAGGTCAGAGAGACCTGAGGACCAGTGCCCTAGGGCCAGGGGCTCCTTCGGCCAGTGAGCGGCCTCCAAGCCCCACTGCGCTGCTCCGTGCAGCACTCCAGCCAATCCATAGTGCAGAGCAGTGACATTCCTGCGTATCCCGAAGCTTCCAGCTGCTTTACTAAAGTACCAGCAATTCAGCTTCAAGAGAGTTGCCCACACCATCACTCAGAGCTTCAGTAAACACGGTTATAGTCTCTACTTAACACACATCAAGGCGGTAAGTGATTCCCAGGGGCAGCCCCGCTCTCACGGTTTATGCATATAATAGTTGGAGTGACAAGTGTATCACTGAATAAAGAACATTTTGCTTATATTCTCTAGGAGAAAGACTTCAGTCAAATGAGTTTCCTATTTACAAAATATCTGCCATTACAAAGGAAAAGCCTGGGGTGTTTTCACCATTTCCCCCCCACACACACTTTATACAGCATCTTCAAGGGAACTCTGGAATTATGGTAATTCCATGCAAGCACTGCCAGCAGTGGAAAATTCCTAGTCAAAGAATTTAAATATTTAAATATTAAAATATTGAAGTTAAAGAAATGAATATTAGCTCCAGGAAGGGATCATTTTATTCAAGTGCTGACAAAAATGTTTAGCTCATACTGATTAAACTGCTGGTAATTGCCATATATTAAGAACAGAAACAATTAAATCTTCTAGCCTCCTTTAAAAGCCCACGGAATTTAATTGAGGTACTCTTGCAGGAAGCCCAATGCTTTATGAATAACAACCATATTGCCCAGAAATATGGTTGCAAGGAAAGCTACACCTCAGAATTGATCAGGGTGGAAACGGGCCCTGCATCCACGGAGCCAGTCCCTGAGCTCCCACCCTTCTCTACCGGGAAACCTCACAGTGCAGTTAGTCCTACCTCCCTCGTTCTGGACTTTCTTCCTTGTTTTACCCTCTTCCTGCAGCACGGGCAGCAGGATATGCAGCTCATCCTGCCGAGCTCTGTGCAGATCCGCGCTGAGGATCACCAAGAGGTCTGAACACCAACGAAGGGACCTTCCCTTGTTCCACTGAACATGATTCTGCGGGAATCACGTTCACAGCCTTCATCTCAGCAGAGAGGTTTCAAATGGACACTCCAAGTGCCACGAGGGTCCCCTTTGAAATCACACTGCTAAGGTAAATTAGGGTATTTTAAGACGCAATCATATTTTAAATATTTTTGATTTATCTCTGTAGGTAACAGCACAAAAATGTAGAGTAATTAAAATCAAAATTTTAAAATTGATAGAAATAAAGCAAATGACTTTTCAGTTAAAAAAAAGACTCTGAAATTTATCATTAAAAAAGATCCATGAATTCTTTCCCCCTCCCCTCTCCAAGCAGCATTGGTTTCTGTCTAGAATGAGAGGTTTTGCTTCATGTACTGAGAGCAACAAAACAAAATACCTTCAACCATTGGTATTTCTGTAAGTTGTTGCTAAGAAGACATGGATCTTTCTAATACACCTCACCTACATTTTAACTGCTTATATGACATGACAGATAATCATTTAAATGAAAGTCAGTACAATTCAGCATCATTAAGTGACTGAACAGAAATAGCAGTTATAACACCACTAACGCTCTTTGTGCACTAGAGAAAAGTTCATGCAGGAAAATACTGACATGCTCAGACACATCTACTAAAGATATACAAGCTAGGGGAAACCAGAATGGTTTAAAACATTGCATACAGCTGTTCAGAAAATCCTCAGTAAGGAATAATACAACAGAAAAAGAACCTTGATAGCTTGGACTGCTTAGCTTCTTTTACAAATAGGAACAAAAGGTAAAGAGTTTTGGTAGGATAAAAATGTTTCACTTTATAGTTTTGAAAGGGTCTGTTTCTGTCAAAGTTAAAAAAAAAAACACTTTTATTGTATGGGTCATGAAGATTTAGTTTTCTTCAAAAAAGAAAAAAAAAGTGATGACTCCACAATACTAAAAATTTGATTTCTGCCTACCTATATAAGAGTGTTCAGTTAGCTTGATTAATATTATCAGTTCATTTTCTACCCTGGCACAGCCACTTCTGTCTTTTAATAATGGGCTGTGGGTGGGCTTTATCCAGTAGCTGGTATCACTGCTGCATTGCATTGCATCACTGCTCCATACGCACAGAAAAAAAGTGACTTTCTAGCTCTGATCACAGACAAATTATGAACTACGTTTACACACTTAATTGCCTGAGGGCAGTCTTCACAAGTGCAGCCCAGCTCATCTTCTGTCAGGATCCAAGTCACTCACACAAACTGTAAGCTATTTATTTAGGTATCAATTACTTTAATCTATTAAAATGATACATTATAAAAATGAAAAAATAAAGATGTGTAGAGTAATAAATGGAAATATTGCTGATACTGCCTACACTTGGGTGGTATGGGACCAATGATTTTTTAAACTGCTTACACAGTTTAAGACCTTTAAGAAATATGTGAAAATGAAGAAACTCAATCAAGGCATATAAAATAGCAGTGTGGCACACTCAAGCTTAGCCATTTTCAAGGGAAATAATTTGCGGACAATATTCCCTAACCTGCTGCTGACACCATGCACCAAACTGCAGTATTTAAAGAACATGCCTTCTTTTTCTCAAATCTTGGGCACAGTTGCTTTTTAAATATTACCTCATGAGAAAATCTCCATTGGCTTTAGGGGGAGGAACTGACCTAGCTTTACACATTCCCAGAACAACCCAACTAAAAGCACTGAGTAAATCACCAGATGCCACATTAGCACTCCGAGATGCATTTTCTGGTTAGCCAGCAGGAGGTATTTTGCAGAAAGCCTGACATTTACTGCAACGAGGGAAACACCATCGATTCTAACATGCCAGCACAGCTCAGGTAACTGCTAAATGATTTTGTTAGGGAGAAAGTCCAGAAAATTTCCAGATTAATTGAAAAAAAAATTGAGAAGATCTAGTATTTGTTTAAAAAAATCCATACTAAGTAATATTATCTCGCTGTCAGAATGACATCTCTAAATACAAACATAAACTCTGCTGCGAACCGGACAACTTGAGTTTGCATTTCAGTTTGTTTTGCCAGAAAACCTTTCCTGAAACCAGGACAGTCCACAAGCTGCTGGTGCATCCCATGGTACCCACACATATCCCTGCACTCCAGAGGGGCTGGCATGGACTGAACTCCGCAGTGTCACCGAACAGGAGCTGCCGAGCTGAGCTACTTCGTGCAGCTTTGAAAACGAAACATTGCATTTATTTCATCAAATGAAAAATAAGGAAATTTGGTGGGGAGGAGGGACACAAGATTACATGCGTAGACAGCTGATATCAAGATACATGTAACAGATAAACACTTTGCATCTGATAAAGTGGGACTGGGAATCAGGACTAAACATTTTCAGGAACAAGTTGGGAAAAGCTGAAGGAACTGGCAGAAATTTCTGAAACACAAGTAACACTATTCTTTTTTTTTTTTTTTTTTTTTTTGATTTCTCCCGTGAGACACATGCACACATTTACTTTAGGAAATAAAAACAGACTCCTAAATACTTCAAATATTTTGTTGTCTTCTAATGAACATACCAAAAGGCATTTGAATTTCCATTAACCTGAGTCCTTCTTCATTAACTTGCCAACATTCAACTTGGTCTCTGGAAACAAGAGGAATTCACTCTTGCAATTGTTACCTGGTTGCAGTTTGCCAAGATGGTGCAAAAACTGGTTCAGCTCATAATTAAATACATCATAAATGTACAAATGTACAAAATTTGTATGCATTTGCATTAACAAAAAAGAAAAACTGTATTTTAGCATCTATTCTCTACTGATTTAACAATATTAAAACTTGTGTCCCTCTGCTCCCTGTTGCTAAGCAAAGGATAGAGTTACTGAGCACCTCAACTTGTAAACCACCATAAAGTTTATTTTCCTCAGTGTTGCTACATGAAAGCCACATCTTTCTTTCAAAAAACATTTTTCTAGTACCACTAAACACAGCTGCTTGATACAGCAGTTGCCTGGAGTACAACTGATTTTTGTTTTTTTTTTTTCCTACTGCTATAATTTTCTCAATTTCATATTCATGAACAGTTTTATTTGCTCACACTGCTCTTCAGACTGTTTGGACAAAGCACATCTATAGACACTCTTACTGTTAAATTGTGTATTCTGACATGAGGAATTTGAGTGTATGATGGATGCATTTATGCAAATTGCACATACCCGTTCAGAAGATACAGGGAAATTTAGCCATAATATAAAAATCTCTCCTTAACAAAAAAGGGCAATTCTCTAATATTTAAACATATATAAAATGCAAATTGAAGATGCCTGCAATTACATCTTTACAAGTTGAAATGCATCATTCATTTTAAGTGTTGTTTAATTTGTAGTTGTTATTCATTTTCTGAAGTAACACTCCAGCCCCCCACGAGCAGCCCAGCAGGAGGGCTGCTGCTGGTCTCACCGCTGGGCTCCTCCAACAGCTACAGCTGCAGGAACTTCATGGACTTTTTTTTTTCCCACAGCCAGGAACACAGCATCTGCAGCAGTAACCCTGGGAAACCTTCACACCGACTCTATGGGAGTATTGGAACATTTCAGTGGTAAATGCAGATCCTGTAATTGAGAAAAAAAAATAAATGTTTGACATTCCCCCTACATCCTCCTTCCTGTAGGAGAGAAAAGAGGAAGGAGAAAAACAAAACACAACAAAAGTGTTGAAATAAGCTTAGCGTGTTTCTTCCTCCTGCAAAAGCACTCGAAGTTTCACAGCTTCTAGTGTTATAAATAGAAATGAATAACATTTTGTCTCTAAGGATTTGTGAATTATTTTTTTCATTTCTCCCACATCCCAGACCCATTTTTCTTTTTCTAAAATAAAAACAAAAACCATTTTATTTAGTCTTTCTTCTCTGGCTGTTAAACGTACGTCAGCTCTGGAGCTGAATTCAATCTCACCTGGCAGGTTTGGGGAAACAACATTTGCTGATAAACACTCTAAGTTTTGAATTAATAACACGATAGCTTTCTGAGGCTAAACATCAAAAATATCAGCCTCTAGTACTGTGCCCTAGAGCAGGATGTCATAGGCAAAATTCTTCTAATTTATCAAAATCCACCACGCTTATCAGCCCAGGGAGGACAGAAGTGGCAAACAAGTGTTCCAAAGTGAGAACTGCTATTACTAAGGGATATGTTCAGAATGTACAAATATTGTACAAATACCATTACACATCTGAGCATCACTAGCAATGGCAGCGCGGCAATACTGAAGAGAGACTTTTCTTTCCACGCATTAACACCATTGTTACTCTATTGAAGATTATTAAAAGTCCTTCAGACACTTTTAAGTATCAGGAAAAATAAGAAAACAACTCATCTCCCTTTTAATTCTTCAGATACCCCTTCAGGTATTGACATATCAGATGAAACAGAAGCAAAATATTTCTGCTGGGAGGTGGGCAGGAGGGGGCAGGCTGCAGTGCAGAGTGCAGGAATATACACATCAACATCTGAAATAACCCTGTGATCACAGTCGGTTACATCACTTTTTATTTTCTGATTATATTTTAAAGGAAACCTTTGGCGGGGCATGTTTACTTTGGTGTTTTTAAACTGGCACAGAATACTTCACCTTCCCTATGAGTGCGAGGCTAGAGAAGTTAATTTGAGTCACTTTCAATTTGAGTTGATTGAGGTTAATTTGAGCCTTCCTCATGTGAAAGGATTCCTCATGAGGAAAGAGAATATTTACATTTTTTTCCTAAATATGCAAAAAGTTTAGACAAGAATCCTCCCAAAACACAGATATAGTGATTAAAGACAAACTTTCTAAATACTTGTTACCAAGTCTTAGCACATATCAATCTTATCAGAGCTGGATAATCCTCTGGAGAGTGTAAACAAATACTGAGTGGCTGAATTTCCCTAAACCTTAATTAATTAAACCTCCATTAATTACCACTAATCAATGGTTACATGGGGAGAAATTAATAAATAATTGCCCTTTTATTTGAAAAAGTTGACAGTTTGCTTCATGAAGTGAAAGGGAACGTTGACTCTGTATTTCAGGCCTGTTCAGTGTGTTGCTCACCATGACTACACGGTTGCACTGCAGCTCACCCGGCCACACCACGGAACTGCTCATCAGCAAGTGCATTAACTGGAAGCATAACAGAGATCAAGCAAGAGTCTTTACATAAACAATTTAACTCAAACTCCTGCAGACCTAAAGAATCCAGTGGGTATGTTTGTCTAAAAGAGAGTCTCTGGCTATAATTATCTTTGCTAGTTATTATTATCTGCTAGTTATGCCACATTTTATAATGCAGGTTGAAAGATAAACCCAAAACACAGCAAGTCCCTAAATGTCCAAATCTGTCCTCTGCAATCACTTCAATCACACAGCATCTGAATTTGCAACTCAGTTTTTGCACATTCAACCCTGTGTCCTAAGCAGCACAAAAACTTCACCGTAGTGATGTTAGGGGGTAAAGTTTCATTTCAAATATTTTTAAAAAATTACTTGACTAAAACCCAGATTCTTCCAGAATCTCAGTTAAGGATTTTTAAGTGTTCAAGGAAAAGGGGGAATATATTTCATATATTCTTCACAAAATGTTAAAAAATGATCTGAGGAAATGGGTCTGACCACAACTTCACTTTCCATTTTTATATTTTAGAGTAAGATGTTGCTATCTTGAAATATTCTTGTTAAAAACTGTATATTAATCTTCTGGAAAGCTCTCCCCTCCAGCATCACCCCACATGAACATTTCAAGCCATCAGCTGGGCATTATCTAGAAGAGCGGGTCTAACCCCAGGAAGATTGAAAGTCTCTTCATCTCCCTCTGCAGTTTACCATGCGTGTTTCTTGATGAGGAGAGCAGAATTACAGCACTGATCAAAGCCAAATAATTTTCCCTATGTCTTTTTCCAAAAGGTTTCTTTCATTGACTGCTGTTCACTGCAATACAGTTCGAACCAGGCACAGATGACTTAAATCTCAGGTGATATGTGAGTGATTTGGAATTTCCAAAGAGAAAAGAGACAGTTTTTACCTACGATTACCAAGAATTGGCATTTGGAAAAATAATACACTTATTCCCCTATATTTAGAATAGCAAATAGCTATGTGCATCCCTGAATGGGTGGTAACTATCGGCAAATAACAACTTTTCGCATAATAGCCACGCTTCTAGAAGGATGTTCTTATTCTGTACCATTTACTTTTGGAACTGACTGGAAAACAAAGATATGAAATTACTTCTGTGAATGAGAGATAAAGTTGCAGAGACCCATAAGGCCACTCCACAAGTTAGCAACAATTGCACACTGCAGAAGCTCTGCTGTGTTTTTTTTTTCTTCCAAACTTCAAAGCAATTTATTTGTAACCCACCCACCATCTGTCGGATACCTGAGGACGTGGGGACCAGCAAGCAGAGCCGACGGAAACCCTCCCAGCAGATGGGGACCTCGTGTCTATTAGCCAGGGACATCTGCCCACCCTGCCCTGCTTCCTCCACCCTTCTTACCCTCCCGAGTCTCTGCAAGCAGCAGCAGCGACCAGCTTCACCGAGAGGCTCTGCTGGAGGAGAAGCCCTCTGTACAGCCGGAGTATTGAGCAGAGACCATAACAAGAGAAAAACAAAACAAACCCACTTCAACAGGTAACGTGCGCTATTTAAAATGATGTGTCCTGGCCCAAAATATATCACAAACATATTGACAAACAGCTCCAGTAAATTCTAATCCGTATTTTAATAAACTTGTGAAATCAGAAAACTGCTCTATTTTTTTTGCCTTCCCAAAAATCTTCTACTCAAAAAGACATTACTCTGTATTTACTTAAGTACACCTCCAGCCACTTTTGTCTTTTCCTCCTCCCAATATTTACACTTTTTAATATTTTAACACCGGAGGGGTATCAGTGTTCAGGCCTGCATTCTTAAACATTGCAGAGCAATGCAAACTAAACTCAGTGCAATATTTGATTAGAGTAACAACAGTCTCCCTTGGTAAGTCCTTTCGCTAATATACTTCATTCTGGAAATTCAGTGCAGCATTTGCACCATTTGCAGCGGAAGCACAGCTCCGTGCTCTACGTGACTGTTCTACTAAATTAAGGAAGAAGGGTAAGAGGTTAGTTAAAAACTCTGACACTCTGAATACAGAGTTACACAAATGAGGAAAAGGTTGACTTCACCTTGTGTTTGGGAACATTCTTACTTATATTGCTTGCTTGGGAGCTTCCCTTGCTCATGGTTTCTGCAAGCTTCAAGAGCATCCGCTGCCTTAGCACTCAACCATCTATTTCTTGGGTTCCTTTAGCCTCAACAGGACAGGTTTTCATGCCCAGCTGCAGCCAGACTTTAAGTAGGTCTGTCCACCTTTCCTCATACACTACACTACAGTGCTGTGTCCCTGTTCATAGCACGGTTTCTTCATACCGGTGTTCTCTCATCAGCGCCCTCATTTCTGTTCTGGCTCGTTTCAAGCAGGTCATCTGACCTGTGTGGCATTAACTACCTTGAGAAGTATCTGGCATTCTTGGGAGAGAAGTTATTGCAGTGGTATTGTTACTGCCACAAGTAATTTATGACTCACATGTAGCTAGAAAGACAAAACATATAAATAAAATTTCAAAGCTTTCTTTAGAAGTGCTCAAAGGTTCTCACTCTTTGAACCTCTATTATGATCTACAGTAAGGAAGCAGGCATGTAGCTACACTCCACTCGGTAGCAGAGAAGATAAAATGACCTTCAATCATCACATCTCAAAAAACATTCAGACAGTTTCACTCTGAAAAGCAAAGTGTGTGTGTTTTTTCTTTTAAAGGATGGAAAGTAGCTTTTATCTTTTTCTGAAATTCTGTAGGTTTTCCTACAGTTGTTCCTGATTAAAAGGATCTTTTAGACTGAGAAACTCACATTGGTCAAATAAAAACTGAAGGAAGTCATCTTCATTTGAAAGACATGTTAGAATTCCTGAAAGAAAATTTTACTGAAAGATATACAGATAAATTCATAAAATCTTCATTGCAGAGTACTTATGATCCCATTTCAAGCTCCTGATGTCATTCCATGCTTTCCTGCATTCTCTTTTACACTAAGATACTCCAAAGAGGAGAGACTGCATCTACAATAAGCAGAAAGATAGAAAGAAACCATTCTTATATTCTGGCATTAAACTTTTACAAAACTCAACCCTGTGCCATTGCTCATCCTTAGGCTATATCAGATATGACTAAGAGTTGCGTGCTTCTCCATGATCCGCCTCTCCTTGGTTGCCTTCCTGGCCAGCCTGCACTATTGCTCCATTTACATTCTCACCTATTCCCCACTCATAGCCAGCAGCACCAATTAACTGATCTGCAATTCCAAACATGCTCACAACACCCCTCATTTCTTTCAAGCACATGCCCTTAGCAACTCAGCTCTTGTAGGTGTTTTTAATGTTCATTTACATATGAATCCATCAGGGAATCCTAGTAAGAGCTAAGATTTGATTTTCTCTTAAACATTGTTTGCTTTTTGTAAAACAGCCATCCAGGGAACCTTTTGCTGCAGTAAACTACACTTGAGCCTGATAATATTTAATTAAACATTTAAGAAACAAATCTATCCCATACAGAAATCTTCCTTCTGGCTCTGTATACCACACAAAGGAGTGCTGTATAGTTTTAGAATCTGCCTTTTAATTATACCTCCCAAGTCCCCATCTGACCTACCTTCTCAGAGCTGGAAATGGTCATATTCTGATCTTACCTACCATAAGACCAGTTATTTCAGTGGATTTTTTTTCCAATATGAAGTTACCACGAGAAATGAATAAGTGATTTTGTGTCCTCCCTTAAATTTCACAGTAAAACTTCATTTCTTTTAAGAAGCCATTTTCACTTAAGATTATCAATTACTTTTTAAACTCACACTTCAAGAACTTCTAGTTTATGTGGCTAAATAAAAATTTCTCAGTCATGCTTTATGGGATTTTTCTTGCAATGCTTATCACTACTTTGCCCCTCTGCAGCTAACCTGAATTTGTCAGTCTTTTGTCCCTTCCTTAACAGCACAAAAAGTACGAAAAGTACAAAAAGAACACGTACTAAGTAGTACTGAAAAGCACATTGAAGGGCAATTGCACGAGTGTATCAATCCACAGGAAAGTGTATCCTAGGAAGGGTTGACTTTTTTTAAAGCATACCTTATGTAATTAGATTTTTCAAGTCATTATATCTTCTTGCTGTAGCATTATCCTGCCAGCAACAAATGTCTTCATGTATTATTGCAGTACATAATGGAAAGACAGGAAACAGTGCAGTTAAACCATTCATTCCTAAAGCTCTGAAATGGCTTTTGGTTTGATTTTGTTGAAGCCTGACAGCTTAGTGGAATAGAGGAAAGTTACCAAGGAGGATGAGGTTTGTTCTACAAATTGAGTCTTTATGAGAAGCACCATTTTACAGGCAGTTGTTTAGATTGTAGTAACTCAGACAGGGCCTTAATTTAGGAAGAGTATTGAGAATTTCTAAAACTTACACGAACAAACCTACAAAAGGGTACTGTAGCACTGCACACAGTAAGTCCATTATAGGAGAGGATGTGACAGCAAGCCGGGCAAGAGGTCTAAGCCAGCTAACTTGTGAATGATCCCGTAGCTACAGAGCAGCCACGATCCAGCACTGCACACCAACCCCCTGGCCACATGCTAAAGCTTCTTACACTGCTGGATCCTTCCTGACTCCAGAGTACTCAGCTGGCAAATTAGCTTAACACTGGTAAGATACTCATATGAGCCACAGCTGACTTCAGTATAGGTATCATCTAACTGCCATGATTTCAAGGGTAGGGGAAGGAATAGCTGCCACCGAGATGGGAAACAGCAGGAAGAAAATAAGGAAAAAATGTATTAAACAATCCTCACACCTGGATAAAAAGATTGGACTGAAGACCAGCCTTCGCATGCAAGTGAGTAAGCATTATCTAGTGTGAGCTGGAAGTGGTCTGTAAGTTACTGAATCCTGAGCTAACCTGTTCCCTGGTTTATGCATAATCAAGTCTTCGTACCAAGAATCCATGTAAAACTTACTAGAATCCGCTGGCAGTCCCAAAGTGAGAAAAATGTAATGTGGAAACCACCACTTGGGATGATCATCAGAAAAGAAGGCATTAAATTAAGAGGAAACTAGTGCACTCACTGGGTTTTATGTAGGAGCTAGTGAAAATATCAAAAGAAACAGAAGAAACCACCACGAAATACTGACTTCTAATTATGCCACTCAGATTTTCTTATTTAAACTATTATAGACATCATTTCTTCTGGAAAGAAAAACATTCTTGAAGTGCACAAGGACACTAAATCAAAAGAACGTCTTGATACCTTGACAGTGGCACAGGGCAAGTGTCAGCACGAGGTAGATCCGTCCAGATTGAAGCTACATTTCCCATCTCAGACCCGCAGCGTTTGACTCCACAGCACATCTCAGTCATCAGCACCACTAAGCATTAGGGTGTAAAGTAACCTGCATGTTAATCTTGCACTATTTTCTCCCTGACTTATTTCTCAGCTCTGTTGAAGCTCTCAGGGTGTTAAAGCTCTGTTAAAGATCTGAGGGTGACATTTAGGGGACGTGTCAAGTTAACTCACTTCATCTTTAGCATAGGCTCCGAAGCACAGGGCTCCAAGCAGAGACAGTCAAATAATTCCTCTCTTAAAATAAGCCTTTGTAATCAGTATGAAATCAAACATATGATTAAAGTAAAGTTAACAGCTTGTGGGATCACAGGTTCATCTGACAGTTCTCTATCTGGAACAAAAGTGATCATTTTGGTTTTACTTGTTTTTCAGAAGAGCTCTGTACTAATGCTCTTTTTAAAGTGTGATACAAAGCACAGGGCTCTCCCACGTGCTACCTACTTTTGGAGTATGTCCCAGAAAGAGTAAACTGGAAGGCATCCAAGCCGAGGTGCAACAACCTGCAACCGGGTTGTGAGACTGAACAGCACATGCTCTGCCCCAATACTGCTGACCTGGAAGATGGGTGCATCAGGAACCTCTTCTCCTCTCACCATTTATCTGTAAAAGATAAATCCAGATAGTGCACTGTCTGCAATCTTGATTTTAAGGGCATTTTAGAGTCATGTGTTTCGGTTAAGACCTATACGATAAAATCATGATAATAAATTTACAAAGTTAAGAGCTTGCAAGTTAGAGAGTACTTGCAATATGTATTTTCTGTGATATCTCACTGTATCATCTCCCCACACTGCAGGATTTATTTGGTGCAGGATTTCTGCGACGCTGAATACTGACATAACAAGGTCTCAGACAATCATTTTCTGGTGAATTTCTTAGTTGAATTTATCTACAGTCTACAGACTGTTCAATGGTTTAAAAGCTCTAGTATCATCAACAACCATTTTTCTCTTCAGAACCTTTCCCAAAACACAGTATCTGTTTTAAACAGCACAGTTTAGTCAAGTATTTCTAACGTAACAATTGTTAAAACAACTTCATTAAGTGCTTGAAACTCAGTAAAACAACTACTTATTTCAAAGCCCTAAATCCTAAAATTCCACAGAAGGTCAAATATTCTAGCAACTGTGTCCCTTCCTTTCATTAGCAACACAAATAACTTCAGATCTTGACTAAGAGGCTCTGACTGGTACTGGGGGAACAATCATTTCTCTTTTGCAGTAGCAGCAAAACACATGTTTAACTGGCATCCTCATATCAAGAGTCCACATATGTTAAACTCCAATTCATATTGTTATGTCTATATTAAGGGGTTTGTTTTTCTGCCATTCTTGATTTATTCCAAACTCTCCACTCTCTTGGCATAAGTAGCAGTACTGTTTTCTTGTTTTTATTTTCACTCCTACATGTAAAGCACCTCATTTTTCCCAGTATATCTTTACACACATCACCAATTTTATATGAAAACCATCTCCTCCTCCAAATCATTTATACAAATAGGATGCTCACAAAAAAAAAAAAAAAAAAAAAGGATGGAAGATCACAGGTATCTTTTAACCATCTCCAATCTTATCATGCAGTTAAATCTACTGCAGAACAACATAATTAGCTATGTATATGTACACCTTTGTTTCTCCTTCTAAGGGTTATCAGTGGTCTTTACAGTAATCTCGAACATGTAAAACTTCCAGTCATACTTTTACTTTTCCTACAGCTGCACGCTGCACAGCCTGAGGATCCCACACGTGGGGATTAGCACTGCGCCACATTCCAGATGTCAAGACCCAGAGGCTTTCTCCCCATGACCTCAGAGGCAGCTGCAGTCGAGGTTAAACCCTCCCAGGATTACAGGATGCCAGTTCAAAGCCTCCTGTGAATGCGATGGAGGCGGCAGGACCAGCTCACCTCAGCCTGCCGATGCAGGAAGGAGTCTGGAAGGAAAGGGGAGCCTTGCTGGGAGTTTTGCCACTTCTGGTACACCAGGAAAAGCAGCGCTGGGAGAGCACACTGGTCCAGTGTGCTGGACCAGTTAATATCAATTACTATCAATAATTAATATCAATAGAGGGATGCTTTGTGAGAACTGGGCAAATTCAGTGGAGACTGGGAATGCTCAGCATGCTGCAGTATAAGCCTCTTCATCTTTTATTGTAAAGAATAAGCCCCAAAACAGAATCATTTGAGTTAAAAAAATACCTTAGTGGGTTACTTAGATCAGGTAGCTTGTAGTTTAAAAACAAACAAACAAAAAAAACCCTACAGATACTCTTCCTCAATCATATTTCATTTCTGAGTCTAAGGCTTTTCAAGTTTGCCAGCATTCATCCTGCTGTCTCTCCATACAGGCTCTCTCCACAGTCCTCCTGCTCATGGTTAGCAATCCTGTCCCCCTGACCTCAGTGAAATACTCTCTATTAAATACTATACTATACTGCACTATACTATAGTTATATATATATATTTAAATACTATAATTCTGCACTATTTATTCAGCTCAAAGATGTTCCCCCTACACAGTGTACAAACCATTTGAATGAGAGCTAGAGGGGAAGAGTAATGTGATACATTGTGTGATAAATGTGATAAAGATGACAGTTTTTATAGCCAAACCAATCACTCCTCTAGGGCTGTTAAGGGTCAGGATTGCAGCTCTGTAACCTCCCATGGGAAAAATTAGGCATACTCAGCACATAATGTAAAATAGCAATACACACTTATCAGATTATCCATCTCATACATCTGCTATTCTTCAGTGAAAAAAAAAATATTTGAAGTATGCAAAGTCAAAATTTCCATAAAGCAATTAAGTACTTTGAAAAACACTTGCATACTTTAAAACATAGCTATGCCATAGATATAAAAATACATTCGCTCAAAACACAACTACTTCTGAAATAGGCTTATCCTCTTTAATAGAGAGATATGGCATGAAGAGCATGCATGAACGATGTACAGTGTATTCTTAAAGAGCGAGTCTCTGAAGTGATCCTGCAGCAATGTTGGTGAAGAACAGCTGCTGCATTTCCACCCTTGAGGTCTGTGGATTTTAGTGCACAACGGGAACATCTCAAAGTGAGCATACAGATATATGCTCCATCTGGTAAATGCTGAAGAAAGAGATATCATAAAATCAAGAGTCTTTTGACTATACCCTGCCCCAGGATGAACATGAAAATAAGAGCCAGCTGTACCTCAAACTTATTCTTTTCACAAGTTTTTCCTGCTTTTTTGTTCTTTTGGCTTCTTATAGTTGCAACATTGTCAGCTCGTTAACAACAATCGCAAACTTCCCCTAGAAGGAATAGATCTTAACATATTTTAATACCTTTTGAAAACCACAAGCTAGTCTTTAAAATAGCTTTTTTCTTATTAAAAATTCACTGTAGCAACTAAGCCGAAAAGAACTAAAGAAAGCAATTCTATATATTTTTTCATCCAATCTCTTCAATTTTTCTTTTTTTCCAACTCTGTTAAAAGGTTGAAATGTTAAAAATAACTATTAGCATAAATTTGATGGTCTACAGATTTAATATCCAAAATCTGGAACTTCAACTATGTAGCACATACCACTCTAACACTTACTCCTTGAATGTAATAATTCTGACAAAATACCACTGGAAATAAAACAAAAATGGTCTTCACTTTGGTTATATTAGCTTCCCATAACAGCTCTCTACTAAAATTGTTTTTAGAATGTGATACAGAGCATAGGGCTCTCCCAAGCAGTAAATACTTTACCAATCCTTTTCCATTATCAGCTCCTTGATTTACGCATGCCATAGACCATTCTTATTGTAAATATTAAGTCACACAGTAAAACACTGAAAAGCAATTTCCCCAAGTCTTTCCAGATAAATCTGAGCAAGGGAGACAACTGCATTTCTACCTTTTGGTTATGCATATCCATTAAAATGGGCACTGAAAAATTTCCTATTCACCCAGCACCATAAAAAAGTTATGAATAAATTTCCTGGTAAACCTGCCATTAAGGAATATCAATATAACAGGCTTGTGAAACAAAAACAATATAGTACATTTCTATTTAAGTGCAGGAATCTTAAAGTAATGTTTAATACTTGACCTACAGTGTTGACCATTTATTTGCTGTGAAAACTGAAAGAATTAATTAATGCTTCATCACTTCAGATGTGAGAACAAACTCGTAAGCCTAATGCATTTTCTTTTGTCTTAAGAGGAAAACTAATCATGTGTCTATTCATATAAATTACATATAAATTACAATGATGAGTACTTAAAGAACATTAAAATACAAATTATTGAAGACAGTATGTATCTTTTAAACACAGTGTCATGCCCAAATAAAGCATGATAAACACTACTGGAACAGCCCATGATTGAAATCAAAACCTAAGTAATTTGTTTTGGATTCAAGCCAATATGTAATTTTCAAAACAGCAGATACCGCAGTTTAAACTGGGTTTGTTACTGAGAATTCTAAAGATACCTTGGAAGTCTACTCTTTGCATTTCCCTGCCCTTAACACAGTCCTTATGCAGTTTAAGACAGACACAACACACATCATCTTTCTGCCTTAGCTTCGCGTGCATCCTTTGGCGGACGTCGCTACAGCAGCTCTAGCGTTGGGGGGCATCTCCTGCGCGTGCCACTGCTCAGCAATGTCTCCAGCTTTTCATTCAGTGGTTATCTCAGGGGTTTTCATTTGGCTATTTTCTAGATT
This sequence comes from Crypturellus undulatus, assembly GCA_013389825.1. Lineage (NCBI taxonomy): Eukaryota > Metazoa > Chordata > Aves > Tinamiformes > Tinamidae > Crypturellus > Crypturellus undulatus. The sequence continues at coordinate 405,239 of VWPW01032560.1, forward strand.
TTCACTTTGGCATTTCCTCCAGGACCTAACAAAATAACACATTTGGAATCTCTCCAGTTCCACCAAGGGGCAGTTTCATATCTCTATTCATATCTCTATCTTCATATCTCTATCACTACTCTTTTTATCATCTTTTGAATCAGTTCTTACCCATAATTCCTCAACAGATAATAACAGTAATTATAGTTTTCCCCATCAAAACCCCATCAACCGGAAACCCTGCACAGCATGATAAAGTAATCTAACGCTTTTTATGAAAAATAAGTGAGAGATACATCAAACAACACTACTATTGAAAGAGACCTCTGTTCTTCCACTGACAGAGGAAAACAGGATTTTCATATTTTCTTTTGGCAATATTACTGGGTAATAATGGAGGAGAGTAGCATTAAGTAACAACAAGCACTAATCAATCCCAATCTGTTCCTAACTACAAATAATTAAATTGCCGTATGCCACATAAATGGATTTTTTTTAATTAGATGTTTCATTTATTGATTGTTTACACACATCAATACTTACTGCAAGGGATCTTTTCCCTAATAATGGAATTAAGCAGGCAAAACATTAAGCAAGTTGCCAATTAGCTGATTAAGTGTCTGATTTTTCTCCCTTAAAGACAGGCAGAAACTCCTGTTTATATAAGTGACTGCAAAATTACCATACAACAATACAGCTGTACTTAGGTAGCTCTCCCACACCACATGTATTTTGCTGGAAGCCAGTAAGAACAGACTTCATGTTTGGAAAGAGTCCTCAAATTTCAGTTTCTCTTCATCCACATGCTCAAAGTAAGGCAGAAAAGCATCATTTCCTCCCTTCCAACCACACTGTCCAACACTATTCCCCAAGAGCTCCCACGAGAGACACAGGAACATTCACTTGCTGACTTCTGCAAGGCAGCAATCTTTTCCATATCTCTTCACATGCTATAATATAAATAAAAGATAAGGAGTGCTGTGAGAGACCTTGACACTTTCCTTGTTGTGATAAATAACAGTCCCACACACTTCTTCACATCACATTTCAAGTTCAGTAGATTAAGCATAACTGAAAGCAACGTTGTCTAAACCAGTTTTCTAAAATCCAGTACAAAATCTGACTTAATATTCACCTTCTTAAGGACTAGGAGAAAAGCAGGTAGCAGCAGCCTCAAATGCTGGTACCTTCACCTTGTAACAGCCTGATGCTAGAATTTAATTCTAGTGACCTAGAAATCAATCAGCAACCAGCAAAGGACTTGCAAAACAAACCTCACAATCTAGGCAGAAAAACAGCTACAATGAAGTAAGGAAAAATATAACCCTCTCGCACAAAGCTGTGGCTCAGTGGCCACCTCGGCTCCCTCACAGAAGGGAAGAGAAATTGTCTGCTCCCACCAGTGGCCTCATTCTTGGCTCCTTAGAGGCCATTAGGAGAATCCAGCTGGCAGGTGCTAACTCGACGTAGAAAGCGAAGGAAAAAAGCTAGGAAAAAGCTCTCTCCACAACTCCACTGCTTCCCCAAATACATTATTGTCAAGATAGTTAATTAAAGCGTCCTTCAAAGTATATTAAATTTTAAATCACCGAAAATGTGTAGCACTTTCAACAAGTGAAAATTGTAAAATGAAGGGTTTAGCCATGGTAGCATTAATGATGCGTTGTTAAATCATTGTGTATTTTTGTCATTATTTGAACAAAAGGAAAAACTACAGAACTAAGTACAGATCATTTATCAAAAAAACCCCAGCAAAATGCTAAAACATACTGTCAGCATTTTTTATTTTTCTTCTTTTTAGGCAGTTTTTCAATATCTTTTGGTGTCATCTGCCAGAGATTCTTCCCTGAAACCTCTAAATATTAGACATTTTCATCAATATCCACAAAAGCCAAATAATTCTTCAGTGAATCTGATGAGTCACTATGGCATTGCATAACCACCACCGTTTGTGGTGATTTATAAATCACAGTCTAATATGAAAAGGGAGATGGAACAGCAAGACAACACAGGATACAATAACCAATTCTTCTGTATTGTATTTCTGTGGTATTTCCATCCAAATTTTTGACTTGTTCATGTATATTTTAAAGTAGCAATTCTATTATGGGAACCAAGATTTCATTTTAAACCCACCTTGGGCAGTTGGATTATCAGGTTAGAGTCTTTCAAAGAGCACTCTGCCTGCCACTGTTCAGAGGTCAGTCATACAGGGAAACACTTCAAGATCCTTTTGGAAGTATCTGATAAGGAGAAAATGCTTAAAAAAGGAAGAAAAAGACGTTTGGCAGCACAGCCTCATATCATTTTCCAAGGAAATAGGAAGTCTGAAACATCAAGGCTACTACACTTTGGCACAGTGGCAGCAGGGGAAAAAAAAGCAAGATCAGTTTCCTCTGGATACACAGATGACAGAAACATGGCACTGACTGGTTGTAAATAAAGTTTCATGATCATGCAGTTTGTACACAGCTGTACAAGGAGGCATGATGAATCTCACCACATTGATTTCTTATGTCATATTTTTTTCTATTTATAATGCTTATGCTGACTGAATGTCTTTGGTATGAAGTGTGAAGGAGACAGAAGGGAAACCTTTATAAGAAACGTGATAGAAAGAAAAAAGCAGCTTGCTGCAGTCCCGGGCTGCTTCCCATCTTAATAAACTGATCAGTCTCCAGGATTTTACCATCTGGGCCCACACAAGGAGTCGGCCCCTGCAGCCGGAGCCTCCCAAGGCCCCGCACATGCACTGCCGGCTGGCCACGCGGGTGGAAAAGCTGCCCCGAAGGAGCCCGGNATAAGAAACCTGACAGAAAGAAAAGAGCAGCTCAGAAGATGCTACACGAACATGAGACAGTTGTAGAACAAAGAAAGGTAAAATCTTGATCTCGAAACTAAGGCAAGCTCAAAGCAGATCCTGCAGCTTGCTGCAGTCCCGGGCTGCTTCCCATCTTAATAAACTGATCAGTCTCCAGGATTTTACCATCTGGGCCCACACAAGGAGTCGGCCCCTGCAGCCGGAGCCTCCCAAGGCCCCGCACATGCACTGCCGGCTGGCCACGCGGGTGGAAAAGCTGCCCCGAAAGAGCCCGGAGCCCCAAGACATGTCTGGGCGCCACAGAAGGGCAGTGCGGTGCCAGAGCTCAGGCACCTCCTTCTACTCCGCATTGAACTCAGAAAGCTGGAGAGATGAGGGTGTCTGAAAATAATCATCAATAAAATCTGTGTCTAGGACAGCTCCCAAAAGCTCTAACCAGGCACAAGGGACGCCTCCAGACAACTTAGCAGCAACAGATTAAGGAAACCACAGTGTTAAAATTTCCAGCCATTTCTGTAGGATGGCAGGTGCTCAGGCAAGAGCTGGAAGCTCAGAGCAGTTACGCACTTGCCAAACTCCCCTGATTCATCTGCCACATCCAGGGCCTCAAGCGAGGCTGCCTTCCCTTCTGCTGCCTCCTATCAGGGCAGAGATGAGGGTGTCTGGAGCACACTTGTAGCCACAAATGCACATTTTAACTTATTGCCCTTAGTAGCCTCCTCTTTGAAGCTTCACTCAGGAAAGATCCAAAGCAGGGAAACCAAGTCCAGCAACGCACCCCTTTTATGCTTTAAAGGACTCATAAGGTGTTTCTCTGTCACATTAAACAGAATGGGGAACCAGAGTTTTCCTAAACCAAGAGAGAATAATCATGACAATTAAGATATATTTAAGCTTCTGTGGCTGTTCTTGCTGCTGGCAATCTGCACAACAAAAGCTAATTCCTCAAGGCAACTTACTTGGGGGAGCCTATGTCTGGATCTAAGGGAAGATAATTCTCTGTAATTTAGACTTCTAATATCTCCTTAATCATGTTTACAAAGAGCTCAGCAGCATCTGAAGATGCCATTATAATACAGAGCAAATCATCCTAACACATGTAAAAATAGTTCTAACCTAGCTGAATATAAAAATTCTTAAAAAAGGCATAAAACTATGATCTTTTATTAAGTTAGTTATCGGTAATCTATTCACAGCTGCTTGCCAGGTGATCAACGATATCATAAAACATCCACAAAAGTCTGGGGGAATATATTATCTTTCACTAATTGGAAATAAAAATTAGTATATTTGGACATTTCAGTAATCATCCAGTTAAAGACAACGACTGAGTGACTGAATGTCTTAAATCTAATAATAAGGTAGATTTTCTTTTCATTTTCAAAGAGTGCAAGACAGGCCTGTTACGGCTAATGAAAGGCCAACTGATTTAAGCAGAAAGGTTAGATTTCAATTAATTATCTTCACTCAGTATCTGAAACCGATTCAGCAACAAGTCTTCCTAAAATCAGATCAGATAATAAAATATTGCCTAAATTATTAATAATTTTCCCCAAAATATGCCTGCAATGCAAGATCAGAATAGTATTTGAAGTTTTCATGACTTTTTGCTGGCTATAAATCAAGTTGTTCTCTTGTTTCTGCTGCTTAATTTCCAAAGAGGCCAAATCTCATGTTATCACAAATGCCCTGTTCCCTGCTGTTCTCATTAGCCTGTGATTTTATGAAGCATCATGAACAGTCCTGAGATGGACATTATAACTTTTTTATTATAGATGGCCAGTGAATCATGATTTAGTCAAAAAAATTTAACAGAATGTGAGGAAAGAACAAATACTAATCTGATCTTTTACTTCCAAGAAATCAGTATTTTTACTGCAACAAGTACTTTAAAAGTTCGTAATAACATAGATGTGAAGGTCTATAGCAGTGGCACTTTTTACTACATATATATTTTTTTCTATTTTTAATCTGATATGGTTCTCCTATTTCCCATTACAAGAGATACAGCATTTGCTCCACCACCAGAAGGCAACCATTCACAGAAGACAATCTCCCTACTAAAACTCAAGGATGCCTAAGTCCAGCTTTGTTACAGATCTCCTCTGCAGACCCATTTTGTTTCAGCTGAGTTCACTACTATGTGTGGGGCAAACTTATCTCAAACCCACAGATGTTCCAGTTACTATAGTGCTAATAAATATCCTTTATGAATCAATCCCTTTAATGTATACTTCCCCGTATTGATATTTTTTTCCCTCCTGGCTTTGAGCTTGTTAAATAACAAACCCATTTCTGTTCACTTGTCATCGATCTTCATTTCTACAGTTCCCTAAATCAGATTGAGTTTGTCAGTAGCTGGGGAAGAATAGCTTGTCTGCAGACAGCTTTGCATAGAGCTAAATGAATCCTAGTTAAAACATTGCCTCCATTTTAACTGAAACATCGTTAAACAAGTTTCATACTCTTTAGACAGCAAGGCTATAGCTATTTAAAGAAGCACAGATGAGGAAAAAAATCAAAAACAGATTTTTAGAAGAAATTTAGAACTCCCTCCAAACTTGTGCATGCTCAGTTATGTTTGTTTCTACAGATTTGATAGGTGCATCTTGCACACAGTATTAGAATAACAAAATCACAATACAGGCGTTAAGTCCAAAAACTTCTGTAAATGGGAATACATTTTCCGGCCTCACGGTTTGAACAGACCAAGTGCTGGCCGAAGATGCCATCTGATTCTCTCACAGAAAAACAAATCACAACCTAATCCAGCTTTCACAAGCAGTCCGAATTCTCACTGAAGCTGAAAATCACTTCCTAGCAACACGATGAACTCTATCAGCTCTGGCAAATAGCCATTCCTAAGCGAATACACTACTCTACCTGCATTAGCCAGACTGAGATGTTTTACCCTCAGAAGGGATTGGGTATTTCTCAACTTTGGTTGAGTCACCAGACAAGTTAGCTGGCCAAGTCAGCTGTTTGTGGCGCAAGAGATATCTCACGCCTCTGTGAATTGTGCTTGTTATATTTGACAGANCGTCAGCTGTTTGTGGCGCAAGAGGTATTTCACGCCTCTGTGGCATGCCTCAGTGAATTGTGCTTGTTATATTTGACAGATAGTTATTAAGGCAAATTTCTGAAAGGTAGCAGTAGGCAAAGAAAAATCCAAAACCAGCTTAGATATTTTAGGAAACAACTGTCACAATATATTCTAAACAAGCAGCTGGGGAAAAAGTGATTGCACCGAATGACTGGAGGAGTGAGACAAATTTGGGATGAGAAAAAATTAGCTGTACCATTGCTGGTGGCAGCATCAAACCCAAGCCTCTAGTTTCTTCTACTAATACCCTTGTGGTTTTGTTCTAAAGGCATGCTCATAGTTCAAGGGAGCTGGCATTTGACATTTTTTGCTTGTAATAAGTAATTTGTGTAATAAAGCTGTGAGGAAATTGAACTTGTCAGCATGTTAAATGCATTTGTCTTCCAGAATATAATAAACCACACATGTGGAATTGATAGCATTGGAAGCTGAAATTTCCCATGATTTAAGATCCAATTCATCATTACTGTTTTTAATCCATTCAAATCCTTAGGTTTTACCAGCTAACTATGCATAATAATTTTATTTTAAATGTAAATGAAAAAGATGACATAGCTAGGCATTGAAAATTGACACTATCCAAGAAGGACAGACTAGTAGAAAAATTAAATCAGTACATTCCAGTTTTTCAGTAACAATGTTGAATGTTATATTGTAGCAGGACACAACTGCAAACTAAAGCTTTTGGCATAAAAATACTATTTTTTGAAAAAAAAATATATATATATGTATATAGGTATACCTGACATTTAAGGATTGGTGGCCAGATTCCCCCAAGATGCACCCTGCACATAAGAGACTTTGCATTAGTTTAGAATAGCCGCATGTAGCAGGGATGGATAAGGGCTGCAGTTTATTTGTATTTGTTACTTCTTTCTGCTTATCAGCTAGTGTTTATGTGGAAAACACAACTACAGGGGGGAAAATTAGATTTATGGTCTGTTAAAGTAGATTTCTGCTATGACCTTAACTGACAAAGAGTAAATTACTCTTCACAAGCATGGATTATACTGGTTCTGAAAGCGTCCTAAAAAGCAAAGAGGAGGAAGTTGTAAGATATTATGAAATTGACTTTTTATTCACAGTAGTTTAGGGATTTATATAGAACCCTTTAATCCATTTTAGCATCGTGTCATGTCTTTAGAAGGAAAAAGTCTTTCAATTTACCAAAATTAATTATTTTTAATCTATTATTTTTATATGCAATTTTTCATTATATTTATCTGAAAGCATTATGGGAAATATTAAAGATTGGGGCTTATGACCAGCTTGTAACTGACAGCTGAAGATATGACAGAAATGTCAAATGTGAGCATCAAAGTATATATCCACTGAATGTAATATTACATTCTAATGTGAATTTTTAAGGGAATAACACTACCAAAGAGAAGGTTGTGCTCTGGCAACTTGATCTTCTTGAAGATATTATAAAAGTAGATTTAATATTAGGAGCAAACAAAAGGCATCTGCTTAAGATTTGAAGTTGAAACAAATAATACCTACAGTATAGTAACTCTTTCCCCGGCATTACTTCAGCAATTCCTTCATAAGAGTATTGCATTTATATAGGCATATTTTGCTCTATTCTTCGAAGACTAAGAAGTTTGGTTAACAGATGCCAGGACGGGTATATAAAGACCTCACCATAGGCATGAACGTGGCTTCATTTTAGTGTCTCTCTCCCAGCTATGAATGGACAGAACATCATCCAAACATGGAGCGGGGAGAGAACAAGGGCTCAGGTCACTTTGGCAGTTAAAAAGAGTAGGCCCTTCTGCTTCTACTTTATTCAAAAACAGATGGGGAATATTTTCTAAGCAGAATTCATTTGGAGCACCACTGGTCTTTCCTTAATAAGCCACTAACATTATTTGGCTGAGCTGCTCAAAAGAGAAAAAAATAAGTGTGTGTTAAATGCCAGGTCAACAAGTTACTTCACCAAGGATCTACTCTTGATATATCTCAAGAGAGAAAACTGCACTACTAGAAAATGCAAGTGTTAATAAACAAAACCCTTGTGTGGCAGATTTAAACATACAGGACCATCACAGTGCAGGTTTTGTCATGTCTGCCTCTACCTCTGCACCAACAGCTGCATCCATCAAACACCCCTGGTGCCCAGCTCCACACCAGCATGTTCTCAGTGTCTCCACCCTCGGTTTCTCCTTCAGATATATTCACATTGCTCCAAGTCTCAGTGCTCCATTTCCCTTCATTTACTCACCGGCACCACTGCCTCTGCAAATAATGTCATGCACAATATAAAAACTCATCAAGGAGGGCATTTATTTCTGTGGCAGCAACATTTCCTTTCATAAATATCTTGACAGATTATTTGTATTGTACTGTGTCGTCCTCTCATCTCTTCTTCCTCTCCCTTGGGGAACAATTTTCTTTAAAATCTACATGTTGGAAATTGCCAACAAAATATATGTGGGTAGAACTGATGTACAAAGGTACGTGTCCTTGCATTGTCTGTCTGCCATTGAAAACAGAACTGAAATCCACATACTTGTGTAAAAAAAGAAAATGAAATAAATCAATTTGCCCATAACATAAAAACTTCCATCTTTTGGTATGATTCCTATCATCCAGGAATTTATGTACTTACAGATTCTATGAGATGTTATAATCTAATAAAAAAATCTTACATTTTTCTGCTCTGCCTGTACGCATGCCTAATTTAAGAGCACTCCTCAAGATTTCATTTGGTAAAATTTTTTCTTGTTTTTTTCAGAATTACTAGGAGAGATGGATTAATTAAGAGATGGTAAAAGGATCAGATGCTACCAGTCAAAGCACTCTCTTTTCCTAATCTCAGCCACTGGCAAAATCTTATAGAGCTAAATTTTCAAATCATGGAACTATTTACAATTTGCAAACAAAACTACTTAACCAGAACCTTATTGGTTTTGTATGCCAAGGCTTTGTAAAAGCTAGATTTATTACAGAACATATTGTTGCTAATCAAAATAACACTGAATATTTACAGGTCTCTGGAAAATTATAATTTGTGTCATTCGTCAAATTCCTCTAATTTTTGCCTCATCTCCTGAAAGAGATGGTGAAAAATAACTGTAGTTATCAGTATTAATCCATTAACTTCTGCTGTAACATCACATACAGCGAAAATCAGTGCAATTTAGTAGGAACAAACAGAAAAGACAGGGAGCTTAGCTCATTAACACAACCTAGCTCGTGCACGCAGGGAATACCCACTGTAATAAATAAGGTCAGTCTCAACATGGCAAATATGCTAAGCATCTTCCACTAACCTGTTGCATAAAGATCCATTTATCAGTGCATCTGTTCCGACTGACCTTCCAATTAGTCACCCTTTGTAATCCAAATTCTGAAACAGCATGAGCTCACTACATAACATAGCAGCAGTGCTTTTTGTTTTCTGGCTGGAGCACAGTTAAAGTAGAGATGAGATTTTCCTTGTGTCAGTGCCACACATTTTTTTTTTTCAGCTCCTCTGTGACACTTTGCTGAGTAATAGAATATATTCTGGATTCAGTGTGAGATGCTCAAATTATAACTGACCTGAACCTCTTTCTTTCTGCTAAGCAGAAAGTATCCTGAAATGTATAACTTGGCAGTTCTCCAGACTTTTTTTTGAAAAATAGATTTCCTCTGTTATGCAACATTACGACTGCTATACTGATATCAGGATTTAAGAGGTGTTAACAAAGACTATATATACTACCTAATAAAAACAATCTGTTTTCACCAAATATACATTTTATTGTGTTGAATAATAACTTTAGTTTCATTGTTGAATAACTTTAATTTTGTTTGAAATTTTAAATTTGTAAATGAAAAACATGCTATTTAAAGCATGTGGAGCTGCTTCTATAATACATTCTTTGATACAGGCCAAACCGTCTATGCACGTTTTACTGACATGGACCAGACTTGGACTTATGAACTAGAGATCAACCTATCATGGTTTCTCACCAAAATAACAGGTTTTCTCCTTGCAAAATCTTATTTCTTGCACTTTTAGAATGGAAACTTGAAATTTTCACCTTTACTGCAAATTTTTACAGTATTCTAAATGGGAATGACTCGGGAAAAAAGAAAGATTAACACCTATCCACTTATAAATTAAGATTATGTCTTGGGTGCTTGCAAACAAAAAGTCAGACAAGGAGAGAATCCAAAATAAAATCTTGTTTGCCTACAGGCAGTCTCTAGTGTTACCCAAGAGATGGAGCAAAAATGTTAGCAAATAACAGAAGTCTGTGTAACCCAGTGCATGGATTTTGTATGTCAACACATGTTTTCTGTCTGCAAGCTAGTCTTATATTGTTTCTAGCAGTGAAATAGACTCTTCCACTTATTATTCTACATACAGCCAGACTATTCAGTATCTCAAAATCTCCAGCTATGGAAATGGAAGAAATAAACAAACAAAATCTTCAGCCTTAAACAGATAAATAAGTAAGCTCCAACTGAGGGAGAGATGCAGACCTTCTTCAGGGTTTAGTAGAATATTAAAATTTCTGATGGATTAAAAAAAGAGAAGGACTCACAATTTTGTGATTATGTTAAAATGTCAATGGAATTATATTTGCCTATATGAATTTATGATTTTCTAACACAGCAATTGTCTCCACATTCTAAACACTAGTGACATTTACACTTCTTCATAGGATCACAGAAGGATTAGTTTAAAAAGTGCATCAAATACAGGTTTACTAATTGAGCAGGATATGTTTCTAACGTCAAAGACTTTCCTTTTTCTGACTGGAAACTAGAGTAAAGTTTTCAAGATTTCAACCTTTTTTATGTACACAAAAACACAAAGTCCATTTAAATTCAGCCCATATTTTCACAACAGGATCATGACACAGGGAAATTTTCAACACCACTAACACTGTTTACAATTGTACTCACAAACATTTTGTAGACAACTACCGGGAAAAGAATCAAACATTCAAAGGTAGGGCAATTCATCTTCTTTAAATCTATTATAGCAAAACAGGACTCCTATTGGTGTAGTGAGGTGTGATATGAGCACGATTTTGCAGACTACTTGGACTAAGAACCATTTAACGCATTTAGGCCATTAATAATGCCAAGGAGCAGTGTCCCTCAGTACTGATCCTTCCCAACAAGTTTTGAAGGCAACGCATAACCTCTCCAAGGAGGACCTGGATTGAAACAAGACCAACCATGTATTAGGCTCACCTGATCTGCACCACGTTAACAGATAACACATACACGGCAGCAGCACACTAAGACCTAGAAATACTGCAGGTGACCAGGCCACACATTTATCTAGCAGTAGTTATCAAACCCATGAAAGCATTTTGCAGCCATTTAAGGCTCATTATAGAAAAAAGCAAATAAACAGAATTAATGTTTATGTAAAGTTTGCTGATCAGAATCTATATTTCTTACTTATTGGGTGCCTTATGGCAAGAACAGGAAAGACTAGGTTGAAAACTCTTCACAATGAACAGGATCAAGTCTTCACAGCCAATACAGAGCAAAATGTGTCTTGTAGAAAAATAGCTTATGACAGCCAACATATCTGAAACCCACACAGTTGTCATTTAGAGTCATTCAAAGTGCATTTAATTTGCCTCAGCAGTTCTTTTTCCAACGCGCTCCTACCCCTCTGGCCATCTCTTCCGATCACCCTTCTACATTTCCATACCTTTATTTATTTATTTTAAAATCACTTCAGTAGATGTCTATTTGAGAAATTTCTTCCAGCCGTCACTTATCAAAGACAGCTTGGCAAGCTGCTTTAGGATCACTGTGTAATTTTTCTCTATAACTGATACGAACTGGTGCCAAAAGCCTGGGGGAACTGACATCACTTGGAAATTTCTCTTTGCCACCAACATCCCTTTAACACACTTTGAATTAATGACAGACTTGGATGGGTTTTCGTGTTGCCTTTCTTTTTCTCGACACCGATATGTCCCATCTTGAAGTGCTCCAGAGTCATTTTCTTTGACGCGAGGTGACAGGAGCTCCGTTGTTACACGCAGACACACGCTGCTTGAAATCGCTTCCGAGTCCCATGGGACTTGTGTCATCCCAATGTTCCCAGCTCCACGTTCTCCCCTGGCTGAGGAAACCCCCTTCACTCTGCAGCTCTTCAGCACTGGAATTTTTGGAGGCCACATCACGCAGTCATGTGACAGGAAATCTCAGAAATATTACACGCATTTTTGGAAGAGACAAGTTTTGCGAATCAAAACTCTATAATAGTGTGGAACATTGGCTGAAGACAAGACAGCAATGCCATAACTCAAAGTGTTGCTGTAGCAGGTAGAAGTAGGAAGATAAAGTGCTCTGTAGTCTTTATTCTCGGTTTAAGATTTAAATTTACAATTTACTATTACAAGTTTTTTCAACACACATCAAAGACACTTTTTTAAAAAAGACGAGGACCCACCGCCTTTTAGTTGTTCTGGAGACCACAGTATTTCTGACCGTCTTTACATAAAAAGTTTCAGGAAGAACTTTGGCATGGAGATCATTGCAAGCTATCCAGCTTGAGGCAAATAATCTCATTAATTAAAAATTATAGGACCCAAGCAACACATGACAGAAGAAAGGACAAACTAACAGGAATGCATATAGAATATATTCCTGTAAGAGCGGGGACAGAAACAGCTGCTAGACATCACAAAGAAATGAAGGCACCTCTGCCCAAAACACCTATTTCGTTTCTTCTACACTTTAAATGAATATAAATCCAGGGTGTATCGAGGAGCAGATCTCAGTGATGGTGCCCAAGGACCTTTATCAGGGTTCGACACAACTCCGAGAGCTCCCGCGCCTGGGGCAGCCCCCGTCCCGCCCGGCCGCACATGGAGCCCAGCAACCCAGCCAGCCAATCAGCGAGGTGATCACGCGCCCGCCTCCGCGAGGCCGTCGAATGAGCGGCCTGGTCACGCGCCGGCCGCGTGGCTGCAGCTCCCGCCTCTCGTGCTCAGCCCTGAGGAGGCGCTGCCCGGCACCGCCCCGGGCTGAGGGCAACGTGGAGTAACTGCTGCAAATCCTCCAGGATAATCAATGAATACCTAAATAATAAGGATTTTCTAAATACGCAAACTGACTAAACGCGCAGACTTCTCTCCATTTGTATGGGCCCTCTCCCTGCTCATAACCTTGGCATAGCTCAATACCACGAGCAAGCACGGCTGGTGTTTATAGCACAGCAGTGCAGTGCAGTGACGGACAAAATGCTGAGTATCTGGCATCCAGATTAACTTGCTGAGAATGTAATTCCTATCCAGAAAGCCCCTGGAGTAGATAACCTAGTTATCTAGTCTGTCCTTCGGCAATAGGGTGGTTTGCAGTAGCCAGTTGTTACTGTTGTCCAACATCTTATTTCTTTTAATTACACGTAAAATACAAGACCTCAGTAGTTGCAACCAAAGCCAGAAAAAGTTATGGGCTGTCATGGCATTAAAAATAAATTCAAGTTATAACTAAAGAAGTTCTGTACCATTTTGGCTATTCCGTATTTTATCCCAGGATAATTTAGATATCTGATGTTTCCTTGTTATCACAAAGGCACAGACTCAGAGTATTCCTTATGAAACTGTGCATTCCACAATAAGTTTTCTTGTGCCCCAACTAATCCTCAATCTATGTAGCATATAGTTTGGACTAAACAGTTTTAAACTTTCCCCTTCTATCTCTGTAATAGCATATAATACCTGGTAAGTTGCTCCAAGAACATTCTTAAGAAAAATTTATTACAGCTGAAATACCTATATACAACACTATATTCTGCATTGGGATTGAGTATTTTCTGCCTATTTCTCAGTGACTAAAACATTTTACATTTCTATTATATAAAAACCTATTTCTTAGCATTATATTTCAATAGTGCCACATTTGAAGAATGTTTGATCTGAGAAAAATGGTGGACTTCAAGAACAGAATTGTACAGTTAGGTAAATCTGTTGTTAATATCTACTAAGCACAGCACAAGAAAGTTCCTCCCAAATTAATTATTTCAAAATCTGTGATAAGCAGCCTAAGGCAAGTTGTCAGAAAAATCACTCTATGATCAGTTCGGTACATATCTGACAACTGCTCCTACAATCACTTATATTGGTTCTTCTCAAGAAAGCCACTAACTGGTTTTTCAGTGATCTACAGTCACTAAGACAAAAATTCATCTAAAAGCTAAAAGGTGTGAGGTTGTCAGGTTAAGTCCTGCTTTTCCTACAATATCTAACCTATGGATACCCAGCACATGCATCTAGGAGGAGAGAACTCCTAATGCCTCAATTCAGATGCTCAGCAGAGCAACATGCACAAGAATAACGATGGCCATTTCCCCGTGTTACTTAGAATTTATTTTTAAAGGCAATAAGTGAACTTTTAAAATAGTAATAAAATCTATTATTTGGGGCATTTTTTCAGGTTAGAATACATTCTCAGTAATCCGCTTTCCTTTCAGACAACATACGGTCACATTTTACCCTCTCTCTCTCATCAAGCCTACAGTCTTGATAGGGTTCAGGAAGCCTGGGCCACAGAGTCTGCCTCGATACTAGGTTTTGCCAAGTGGGACAGAGAATCAATGTAAAGGGAACTGAACAGAGAATATAGCCTGGTTGAGGGAATGAGATGGCA
>VWPW01032561.1:0-36412 GCA_013389825.1 Crypturellus undulatus
TCATTTAGGCTTGTCAGGAAATGAGTCGGAGGATGTCTGCTGGTCTCTCCCTTTTTTATTCCACAATAAGAGTCAGAAAGAAGAGCCTCTCTGCTTTGCAGGCTATCACTCTCTGAAACAGTTAGCCCACAGTATGTAACTTAAAGCCCTTTAAGGTAGTTTCTACATGTAAAAAGATCATGCCAAAATAATAATAATAAACAGGTAAACAACTGTTTTTCAAGAATCAGACTCATGACTAGATTTCTGTGACTGAGCTGTAAACACCGATATCACTTAGGTTTTATAAAGCTGGAATGTACTAGCTGAACTCGGTGTTACTTCCAGGCTTTTATACATAAGTTTAATTTGCAAAGCCTTTACCTTAAAAACACTAAGTCCCATCAAGCCAACAAGACTTTAGATTTTAGCCTCTTGCTCTGTCTTCGTCAGAGGCAGTTCAGTCCTTTTATCAGACATCATTCTGCACATCTGTGTCACTGCCAGAACTGCACGTGTAAATGGGGCACACACCTGTGCACATAAGTGTGCACAGAATTCACCTTTGCTGTTTGCACACTTCAATCACGCAGAATAATTTTTGGAAGCATACAGGTGTATGCTTCAGAGCTGACTTTACTGCACTTTTTAGATCTCGAGCATTCACTTAAAAAGCCACACTAGTTCCTCAGCAAGAAAGTCTAAGCAAACTTCCCTGAAGTCATTGAAACTTCATCACTTTGCACTAGCCAAGTAGTTGATGCAAATACTTTCCTTGCAAACTTGTGAAATTTGTCATGTAAATCACACAGGCAGCCTGACATCCCAGCCTAGCAAACTAGAAGATCATTGTTTAAGCTATGATCACATTCCAGAAAGAAAAAAGGAAGTACAAAAACAACACAGAAATGGAAGCAGTTACCAATCTAATAAACCCTACCAGAAAAGGGCCAGGAGCCCCTTGGGTTCCCGTGCTACAAGAGCACTATGGGGCAAGCTGCAGGCTCTTCCCCTGCCTCAGCTCTCTGGCTGATGTGATTTGTAAACTTAGGCACAATCAGTAGCAGGATGACTGCTGAGTCTTATTTTAGATGGACAGTTTTCATATTCAACATGTTTTTAAATGAAAGCAATTTTTAATCAGTCCTGTAAAAATAGTACTGCAGAGTATTGGCATCTGTCATGTATTATGAGAATGTATTTATAAACCATGTAAAATAACAAATGCTTTCAAGTATTTGACTGACCGCAGGCGATTACGAAAATCCCAGACTTGCGCAGCAGAGCACCAGGGAGCTTGGAAAGGGATGGTTTGACTCGCTGCACTGCGGCGATGTTGTACCAGATCCATACAGAGCACTCCAGGGGAAAAAAATGGATGACGCCAGGCAGCAGGAGAGAAAGTGAACAACATCATAAAGCCACTGAAACCCTCAACTGCTTCACTGCGATATCTACGCGCCTCGAGCAATCCAGTGCCAGACTTAGGGCTTTGACCACTTCTCCATGCAACATTTAAAACGCTTAGATCATTTTCATAACAGCACCTAAAAGCCTGATCACTGTAATGCTGCATCAAAGCGGCTGGATTACCTCCACACGGTACTGAAGAGCTTACCAAAAGCTTGGACCTGAGTGTGCCGGCAGTGAGAGCAGCTGCTCCGTTTTAAACAAATTCTGATCACTATTTTGCTTCCAGATTTTATTTTCCTCAGTATCTGAAAGAATTTAGGGGTGATACACAGAAAAACAGTGAGGTGAGCACAGCAGTAGTACAAGGCTCTAGCAGAGACAGGTGGTTAAACAAAATATTTTTCAAATATGACACATTTCAAAAAGAATAAAGTGAGAGAGAAGAAATTGAAAGACTATGTGATCCTCTTTTTATTCTGCTTCTCGTCCCCACCCCCACCTTGCTCCCTTTCTATGCCAGTCTTTCATGTCTGCAAAGACTCAAAGCAACAGGAACAAGGGAGTGAAGGAGAAATATTTATGTCAGAGATGTAATACTGGGAGGAATTTGAAGCCTAATAAGAGCACCATTTTTGTGAGATTGTCAAGGGCGAGAAATATCAAGGGCAGTAGCGCAGGAGAAACAGTCTAAGGTTAGTAAAGTCCAGACAAGAGGATATTCAAGCAGCAGCGAGAGGGAAAACAACAGCTGGCATAAGCCATCATCATATGTCTTGATCTTCACCAGGGACAGGTGGTCACAATAATTCCACACCCTTCTCTCCGTACGATGTTTTGGAGCCTGACATAAGTATCTGGGCTTGGAATGCTGCTTTAATATGCAGTTTCTTAGATCTTGGTGCTCTATTTTTGGAAGGGCCCAGTTCCCATAGTGCCAGCGCCTCTCGGACTCGCATCAACTCTGCAGGGAAATGCTAAGTAAGATATTATGGATGGGATGCTCTCCACCTCCAGCGGGATCGTGTCTCATGCCTTGCGCTTTGGTATCTCCTAGCAGCTGGCCACAGAGCAACGGTGCAGGCTTCATGGAGCCTGCTTACTTTATCAACCTCAAGAGGAGCGCAGCGACTGCAGCTGCTGCCTGAGGGGAGGGAGAGCGGGATTACGCCGGGAGACAAATGTGGTCTGGATGGAAGGAGTGGATGGAAGCCTTGGGATTCCTTCTCAGGCTGGCTATATTTGTGTTAGCTACTGTCCAACCCTTCTGCGGGTTGCATCGACATGTACCTGCCCTGTTCAGTGAGCTGCAACATCATCACCTGTACCTGTCACGAGAAGAATCATCGATCTGGCCCAAAGCATCCCACAAGACACACACCTGGCCTGTTAGGTGCTCAGGTTCTGCCTTCACCACTTGAAGCAGGAACGCCCTAGGAGGTCAGGGACAGCAAGCGCAACTCTGAGGCCCATGAGGGAGATACACACAAACAAAAAAACCCCAAACCTGCTAGAAAAGCTTTTGCCAAATGAGCAATGATTCATTCTTGTATTGAATTAGGCTCAAATGCTTTCCAAACACCAAAAAAAACCAGCCTGTCCTGGACACACCGCCCAGAGGTTATTCTCCGTCGGCATGCGTAGGCATGCATGGTATCACTTAACAGGAATCACTGAGATTTACAAATGAGGAACAACAGATTTTGGAAACTATAATTGTGGCTATTGGGCAACACCGTCTAGCCCATAGCTCAAAACTTGACACTTACTGACTTTAATACCGTTGTGTAATCCATCGAGATGAAAAAGAAAACCTTGCTGCAAATCCATGTGCAGCACTTCACATGTGAGTACAAAACGGCATGCGGGTGCCCAAACGTGTTTCTGACTGCATACCAGCAGAGAGCATTTTCCATCTTAACGCAGAACAAAGCGCTGGGGTGAAAATCCCGGCTCCACTGCAGTAAGTGGACATTTCAGCACTGACGACAGTGGGAGCAGGTTGCGCTCACAAATCGCTTAATAAAGGTCAAAGAAACAGGATATGGGCACAGAAAATGTTACAGTCAGAGGGCTGAGAAAGCCAATCTGCTTTAGTAGACTTGTCTTCCCTGATGACTGAAACAGAAAGAAGCATAACAAGGCAAGAGGAGAAATATGTACAAGCCTCTAAATGAACTCATAGATTTGAGAAGCATGTTTTGGATGAAAATCTCAGCTGCTTAATGCAGATCCACTCAGTGAAAACTTTTTCATGCTCCTAATGTTTCCAACCCAATATTACTCTTACTAAAATGCGTATGGTAACTTATGGCTGTGCTAAAGCATTCTTAGATGAAATATTACTTTTTCCTTTTCAGAAGTGAAAAAAGAGACACACAATTACTCACAGTTCAGGGGAACAGTAAAGTCACAAACAGAATTAAGAAATGCAAAATTTTAGTCTAGTACCTAATCCGCTTGTTGGGCCACACAAGCCTTTAGCAGAAATCACTGTTATCTGTTTTCATTTGTAGCCACAATAATGGATTACTAAATCTTTTATTCCTTGTTATAATAATAAAAGTATTTGACCAACCAATTGACCAACAGGAATAAAGTACCAACCTGAGAAACCAAGCGTCTGCTCAGGTCTTACAAAATTCAGTCAGAAAGTCTATCAGTCACAAATTCACCATCTAATAGTTCTGAGAGGAACTCCCAGACAAAGACATCTCTGCAGGTTAGACCGCAAAGCTAAACACAATTACCCTCAGTCAGCAAAAGCCTAAAAGCATCAAGGATAGATTTTAAGATGATGAGCCACTTCATAACCAGATTATACAGCAAACCTCTCATGGTGCGTGTGCTTGGGAGGGCTGAACAGGAGGCAATGCATGCCGAGGCCGGCTAGTGATATGCTACAGTGTCCTGCTCAAGCGGCAGGTCACACCAACCAGTGAGCCAGCTACCAGACTGTATCATGTATTGCATAGCCTGTGCATCTTTGTCCAACCAACTCTTGCAGACAGACGGACCATACAATCATGTGCAAATGAATCAAATATTTTTTTTTTTCTGAGATTTCCAAATAGTGATTATAAAAGGAAGCGGTCAGCTATATGTTAGAAGGTAGAGATCTTCAAATATGGAAGACAAAACTCAAGATGGGGTTATAACCATGCACCAGTTAGAAAAGCCAAAACCTAATTAACTTTGTGACACAGTTACCAACCAGTTAGGACTAGCTTTACAAAATAAAATCAATGTGTGGGAAAAGATCCAACTAACTTCAAACAGCAAATACACTGCAGAAGATGTGTACTTTTGTAGATGAATCATGAACAAAGAGAATTGAATGAAATATTCAAAGTGTACACAGCAAGAAATGCTGTGCCTGTGATCTACCGAGCTCTAGAGAGCAGGCATGCCCTCTCCCCTTCCCTAACTGCGAGCCCCAGCCCCACTTTACATGTGTCTCCTCTGAAACCACAAAACCCTCCCATTCCAGGGGAACTCTGGGTTTCTATTTCTTGCAGTAGACAAAATACTTAGCAAGGAATAAGCTAAGACCTTCAAACTAATTGTACTTGAACCCAAACCTCAAGAAACACTATGTTAATTTATGGTAACTTCTACTAACCATTTTCAAAACCCACAACACTGTTGCTATAGCCAAGACCAACCTCACTTTATTCGGAAGGCCCACTGGAGACATTTACAAAGATTGATTTCTCAAGACAGCCAGAGTTAACCAGAGATGAAAGTTTTGTTTCAAAGTGCTTCTGGTTGAAGACACATCTGCAAGGTCTGAATGGTTGCTAGCAGCATTAGAAAAGAGAACAGTACTGAAATGATTTTAGCCATGGCCGAAGGCATAGAGAATTTTGCGTAAGAAGCTTTCTTAAGTTGCATTCAGATGGAAGTAATGTTAGTGGTGGGTCAAGAGTTCTTCGGATGACTAGAGGCTTGTGCAACTCAATCTCCCACTATATATACACACACACACACATATATATACATATATTTATATTTATAAGTAAAGTGGAGACAGAGCCATTTGTTGTTTTGACTTTCCTATCCTCTTCTTGCTCTAGGTTGTATTCTATTTTCCTTTACCCTGGTAAAATCTGAAGTGATTCCATCAAAGCAAAATAAATACTAGTCAGTTAAAACAAGGGTGTCTTTAGAAAGAGGTCCAACTTATTATAAGGAACTATTTTTGAAATAAAAGTAGCAAGGTAGCAATCGATACCCCAACCGCTTCACAAGGAACTAAGCTGGGTATTTCACAATGTTTTACACAACAGAGAAGTCACAATGTACACTCCAGAGAAGATCTCTATTCGTCTTTGAAAGTAATTTCAAAGCCATAGCGTCTAAAGCTCCTTTCTCCACCTTACCAACAGGCCTGTTGGCAGCTATTGCGATCACTATAGAACGTTGTTCTTCATTCTCTCACAGCAGCAAACCAGGGAGCACTGCCTCATAAATAGCTTATTGGATTAAAAACAAGATGTCCAGGCAGACTTAGATGTCCTTGATTTCATTCTGTAAAGACTTTAGAGAAGCACTTACCATTCAAATTAAGAAGTGAGGTTGATAAAATGAGTTAACTAGTTCCTACTTGGCAGGAGGGACTCAGCATACATGCTTTATTTAGTCACTAAGATAAACTAAGCAGTTTAGAGTAAATTAAACCTGTCTTCTTCCACTACCAAATACTAGTACTGTTTGTGAAACAGCATTGAGAAGGCTCCCACAGAATATATGTACTATTCCTGCATCAGAAGAGGAGGTTATCTGCTGCTCAAAGAAAAGCAAATGCAAGCATTTGCTCCACCTCCACTTCCAAAAAAGAAAAATACTAAATTATTCTAATATTTGAAAATGTTTTTATTGAGGAGATTAAAACAAGAGACTTTAGGATGGTTACCATGTTTAATTATCTCCTGCTATTTTAAAAGAATCTTCATAACTAACTGACCCTCAAAAAACACAAAGATGTGCAATTCTTCTATAATTCATAACTTTAAAAAGAAAAGGAAGTAATTTTTCAAGACTATAAAAATGTATATTACAGCCATACTGTAGCAGATTGAGTAGAAGATTTTTAGATATGAGAGGGAAGGGGAGACAGAATTAGCCAACAATAATATTATGATTAATGGAGGAGTAACTGGGAAAATTAATTTTCTTCCCCTCCCACTCTCCATATTGAGCTTAACAGCCTGTGACATTTTTTTCTATGCTTTTGCTTGGTACCTTTCCCCGCAATACAATTGTTACCTGACTCACTTTAGAAATGAGTAGATGAAAGGCTGAAAACTTAGGAGATTCAACTTTGTTATACCTAGCCTTTTAAATATTACTTATTCACCTGTTTTTTTTTTTAACTGTGATTTAATGAATAATCTTAAAAAATGCAGAGGTCATTTGGTATAGTGCTTTCATTTAAGGATGGAAGTTGGAATATATGTGGAATGTCACTTAACATTTCTAATGTCCCTTATGTTTAATAATCAATTATAAAGGACATTAAAAATTTTAATTAATGTAATTACTGTATGCATAACTTTTCCCCTTTCTTTCAGGGGCTTTCTGGAGCAGCTTCCAAAGCCCCATAGACTGGTCCTTATACAGTCTGATAACACTGCTTCAGGAGACAAATCTTAGTGAATAAACACACACAAAAAAAGGAAAATGATTATAATAGGTCCTTACACACGCTGTTATCTGGAAAAAACTATGCATGAAGAGAGGGTCCATATTTTACACTTAATTTGTACAAGTCTGAATAAGATTTCACAAAGTTAGAGGCACTGTAGGAACAGATCCGTGGGAATTCAATATAAAAATGCTCATGATATTACAATTTCACATCGTCTAATCTCCCACTGAGTCCATACTCATATATATAGTTTAGCGACTTTGCTACATTATCAACATGTGTCTGTTAATTCTTTGCATGTTGGTAGCTCTACTGAAGTCCTTGGACTTAATGACAATAAAGAAGAGTAAATACAGAATCTAAGAAATTAATTATAAACGTCACACTCCAGTGCTGCTGCTTAACACTGCATTTCTTGCAGTTAGATAAAAGCAGCTCTTCCACAGCTCCCTGCCCGTATCAAGAGCCTGGGCATAGTTGTGTGCGCACCTGGAGTTGGGCTGCATCAAGCCTGACTGGGACTTCCTTGAAACCTCAGGTGCTGCAGGCACAAAAGGAGCGAATATGTGGTGACTGCGAACCCGCAGAAATGGGGCGAGCTGAAACACTCCTTTTAGCCACATCAGGACTGCCAGTGGGACGGACACGCAACAGGAAACGGAACAGCCAATTGGCAGAACCGGCCTGCACAGATATTCACTCTCCCAAATGAAAACCCTAACCACAGAGCTGGAGGTTCCTGACCCTTTCTGCTGCCTCCCCTTGGCCCACTGAGTCATCTTTTCATGGCCTGTGGAACAGCCTCCGCCAAAGCTGATGAGTACACTGTTCCTTCCCACCGCAAATTGCCTGTAATTTGACAGCTAAGCCACCCTCTGGAGAGACACAGGCTGCAAACCTCCGAGGTGGAGAAATTAATTGAATCTGGGTCTCCCATATGTTGAGCAAGGGCCCTAATCACTGAGCTAGCCTATAATGGAGAGCCTATCACCTCCTCCTGCACTTGTATTTGTAAAGCAATTAGCAAACCTCACTGTTGCTTTTTAAAGAAAAGGCGGCATTATCTCTGTCCAGAAGAAGTTTGAGGACTTTGAACCCCGAAGAGAGGGAACATCGAGCTGGTAGCAGTGATGAAGACTCCTAAATCCCAGAGTGGAGCAGCTTTGAATATACCCAGGTCTTCTTCTGGTCTCTCCTGGCTATGTTTAAGCACCTCCCAGACATCGGGCTGCCTTTTCTACCTGCAGGATGCCCTGGCAAGGAGCTATTGCCTCGCTTGGAGGATGCCGCTAGGAGCATTCAAAACCAGGCAAACGCACTCAGCTTTGCAGACCAAAGCTCTTGGGTGTTAGGCCTGGATGTGGTGTTAGGCTAGTGGCTTTAGCTGCAGGGCCTGTCCCTGTGGCACCGGGAGGCCAGCACCGCGGCCACACATACTGCGAAGAGGAGGCGAGCTGTCCACACAGCCCTCGCCAGGAACAGATACTGATCTAATACCTGCACTGCTTTATGTTATAGGTGACAGATTTCTGTTTCACACAGCTGAGGACCAGCCAACTATTAACATAAGGCTGGGAATGCTGTTAGCTGTGAAGATCCTAGTCTGTTCGCCTGCTGACAGATTTTCAAGTGTTTGGGAAAGATGGAGGGGCCCCTTTTGTGCTTCAGCTCCGGAAGGCCCAGGTGAAGCAGACTGCATACTATGACCACACTACGGCAAATGAGACACCGCTTCTCAAAGAGGCTATGTGGGAGCACCGAAGTGCAGATGTCTGGGTATCACACTGAAATTCTAAATTTATATATATATACACGCACATCTCCAACAAAGTGGGAAAATCTACATGAAAAACAAATAGCTCTGCTAATTTTGCTTAAAAGACATTTCTTATATTCCAAATATGATCTGGAGTGTTTTATGGAATTCATTATGTTTTCCACAAGCATTAAATGTTTGCTTTACTACAAAACTACGTGATTTTCTAACTGAAAACAAAATGGGAAACAGTAACATTTACTTTCTTTGGTTTTAATTCTACAAATTCTCAGCTTAAACACTCAGCCACATCTCCCAAAACACACCAAAGGCTTGTAACTGTTCAACAAGAAATAGGCGGGGGTAAAGAAAAAAAAGGCCACGGGATAATTATACCTAATAGTGCTTAGCATCAGCCCTATGCCTTATGGAGCCCCGTTACACACCTGAGCAGAGGTCTATGTGTCTGAGTTTGCACTCATACCACGGTTCTGCCTATCTATCTGTTTTGACATTGATAGCTCAGCCAGCTTGGGGACCCCAAACTATGCAGCATGGGTTAACTATTTCATTGTGAAAAACCTACAGCCAAAGTGTATTTTCTGGCACTGAGTAGTAGTACGGAGTACAGCAATTGTATGAGAAGACTTTCACAAAGGGCCTTTTTAAAGTAAGGTACTTTTGTTTCATCAATCAGCTAAACCAAAGGCACATCAATAACATATAGAGTATTTTCCAGGATAAACTTCTTTCATTCCGGATACATTTCATTCCTCTACAATCCAGAGACTACTAATATTGCAGCTGCAGACAAACAAACTTACAACATACCAGATTCCTTAGTAAATAAAGTGCTCAGTGGATTCTTTAAATTAGTAACCCTAGCCTTGATTATATGCAAAAATGCACAGCACAGAAAAGAAAATAGTTCTTGGAGTACTTTGCTGTTGACATTATTCACTAACCCAAACACTGGATGGTAAAAATTAAAAAAAGAGGGAAAAAAAAGACCCCAAACAAGCAAACAAACAAAAAAACAAACTTCAGAGCCACCTCTATAAAGCTCTAATATTATGTACAGTAATTGCATTCTGTAGTATAGTTGCATGTTAACAGTGATGATAAGAGATAAAGAAATGCAACCATTTTCTTGAGGCACAATCAGAACAGGTTTGGGATGGCCAATGTGTAATGTAGCTATACTTAGGCTGCCAAATATACATGTGAAAGATAGAAAACACAACATTTGGCATTTCCTACTCTGTCTGCACAAGGGATACAAGGGTAGAGGAACATTGTACGTGAAGTGCAGAGCACACGGCACTGATGGATGCGCTCCGTAGCCACACTTTGTGCAATTCTGTCCCCATCTTTTCTAAAAACATCGCTAGACCACAGAGAGACAATGTAAAGAAGAATCCTTTTTCATCGTTACTTTATTCTACTTCCTGCTTGCCCTTATGATTTACTGTTGATTTTAGCAGACATTCAACTATAACTTGAATGCAAACTTTAAGTAAGCCCTTTACAGCTACAAAGCTTAGCCACTAACAACAAGCACGAGAAAGTAAAATCTCAACACCTTTTTAGATTGCCCTTTACACAAGACAAACTGTAAAATGATACGATCCAATAACAAGCTAAGAACTGATCCAAGTGGTGAGAGTGCAGACATGGTTTTGTGTTCTGTAATGTGTGCCTGAAAGGAGAATATGGTTAAAAACATTGTCGGCACTGAGTTACCGGAATAGCTGGCACTTCCAGGAATGAGAGCATTCCTAATAAATCTGTGGACACTGCATTTACCACAACAACAGCAGGTTGTCTTACATTCATGTTACAAACCATCAAAATATGCTTTTTTTTTTTTTTTTTTTCCTCAAGCTTCTGTAAACTCTGCCGATGGAACAGGGCTGCCAGACAGCGTGAGGCAAAAGAGCAAACTGAAACACCATCTTGGAAAAGCCACAGAAAGAGTATTTGTGTGTTTAGGAGACACACTTCTTCCAGTTGCCAAATATAATTTTGTTAAAGGATTGAAGGAGTGCAAAAAATATAGGCTCTAATGACACGGCCATGTGCTTGCTACCTTCCAAAACTAACAGTACCTGCAGTGAATCCTAATTTCCTCCGAGCTCTGCTTTACTTTCTTGATTATAGTGAAAACATATAATCTGAATGGGAAGGGTTTCTTTTTTTTTTTTTTTTCCCTTCTCTGTTCATTTACCAGTTTTTATAATCTTCTTGTGGATTAACACTAAGTCTAGCATGCAAAAGTATCTTTCCGCAGGATGTAATCCGCTTAAAGACTGAATGGTTTTGGCCTATGGCAAAGGTTGAAAAGACAGTGCAGACTTCCTTGGACTCTCACATCTGGCTAGTACTCATGGAAAAAAATCCCCAAAGACCAGCTGCCTTATTTTGTTACTAAATATTGCACACTTAAAAGCCACCTCCTTTTATAACTTCACAAATATGTAAGACTGCCTGCTGGAGTTGTACATTTAGGTTGTTATTGCCGAGGATCAAAACATAAGTTTCACTGTAACTAGTTAAACGCTGCCTCTCTCTATAAATCCTGGTTATGTTCTGATCCTGGGCAGTAAGAGCCAAATGCTGATGCTGCATTTAGGCTGAATATATGTAGGATACAAGCTCTGAGAGCGTTTGGCCCTGTGTTCTTGGTGCAGGCATGTCATTACCTGCACTGTAAAGAACACGCAGTGCCATTCCAAGCCCCTTTACCCCAGCAGGGGTAGCTTGACTAGGGAAGCTTCAGCCTGCGCTAGGGACGTGTTCACCTTCTTTCCTGCACATTTGTGCGGAGGCTCCTGCCACAGCTGCTACCCGGTGTGGGGCGGCTGCGAGCCCAGGGCCCCGGGCAGCCTTCCTGGCTCAGCCACGTGCTGCAGCCCGTGCCGTCAGGGCTGCCCTCGCGTGCAGGGCTGCCACGGCGCCGGCCCGGAGCGGCTATCGAGCTCTGCTCTCAAACGCTTGCTCTGTGCACATCCCTCAATACCTAAATTCTGTAACTGCGATGAATATGCATTTGTCATCCCACTATTCCAGTGCTGCTACTGAGTCAGTTTAAGACCACAAACAGTAAAGCCCTGTTTTAATGAACAACAGCAGACATAAAATTTATGCTGTTCTGGCTGCCTGTGGTTGCTGTTCTCGCTGCTGAATAAATGGTTCTACCTTCAAAAGATCTGGTTGACCTGCTGATTTGAAACCGCTTCCCACCAGCAGTTAACAGCGGACCCCCAGCTGAGATCAAAGATGTCCCTGTCTGCGTGGAAAAGAGGGCTTTTTAACAGGCAGAAGGCAGGAGCATCTCTGCTGCGGAAGGGGAATCGCAGAGCATCCAGGCTGCCGCTATCTGGCAGCAGTTAATTAGGGCCTGATCCTGCACCCAGCAAGAACCTGGGAAGCCCAATTAGAGGAAGCGCTGCATTGGCCCCTTGGTATCACCTGCTACATTTTGTTTAAAAAAAGGCATAGAACATAGCAATCTTTCAACTTTATTAATTTACTATATTCTCTTGAATGGAACTATTAGATGAACTTTCCAATCTTGTTTTATTTTTGGTAGCACACAGAGCTCCTACCTACCTTCTATGGAACAAAAACCGTCTCTGCGCTTGGCCCTTCAGAAAATGAAATGACCGTGGTGGAAATAAAGCCAGAGCCCACATGTGATTGAACTCTGTGCCTTCTGTGAAGTTTATAGTCTAAATCACGTATAACTTTAATCTCCCCAGCATACTCGGCATCAGTACCACTCTCTTCTGATACGGTCAAACTTTTAGTGGGTTCAGTTAATTCAGATTCCAATGGACCAGGACATGCTGCTGTAGAGGACAGGCAGTAGGAAAAGGAATAAATATATATATATATTTTTTGTGAATGTTTCTGTGAAATACATTGGTTTAAATTTTGCACTTTTAAGAACTAGTTGACAAACATCAAAAATAGTTTCACATGAAATTTTTTCAAAACATTCAACCTTAAAGCTAGGCATGAGTAACCTGCTGCAAATAAATGAGTATTCTCTGTTTGCTTCAGTCAGAGGTTACAATCAGAGGAGTTGCAAACACAAGTTTTCCATTTGGTTGAAAATATCTGGTACAAACCTGAATGCATGTGTACTTGTGCATGCATGTGTGAAAAAATCTTTTATTTTTGGTGGCAGTCACCTATGTCCACTTTCTGGCATCCTTCACTATAGGAATGAATTAGTAACGGAAACATTTAAGATTATGTAGATTCTAACACCAATGTCTACCACAGCTGACTTTAGGACAGTTACCTCAGTAAACCTCATGTCCGAATATTTGATGAACCCAACCTCTGAAAAAATGATATATTTTATAGCCTACCTCCGGACTGAGGGTGTCAAACATAAATAAACATGGATGCATACAATATATGTAGTACCCACTTCAAAAACTGCCACCAAACCACTGGCCTGATTTACTTTCAAGTGTTGTATTTATTTTTATTTCATGGTCTTTCTATTTATGGAGTGCTATAAATATACTAGCTCAGACATTAATTTAAAAAAATACTTAATGAATCAGAGCATTTTCCAGAGCTTGTGTGTTTATTCATAAAGTTATAGGAATGGGCGCACCAATGGCGTCAGCTCAACTTCAGCCCTAAAATGGACTGTGAAGAAAAATATTGTTATGAACGTTCAGGTCTGTCAGAAAGCCACTAATGGGCTGCTGTGATTGCCTCTCTCTGATCTTGGGAAGTATTGGGCTAATGTTAGCAGAAGAATTCTGACAGAAGGACACTGTCATTTAGTGTAGGACTTAGGCACGCGGACTAGAGTTTACTGAATGTACAGCTGCTTGTTTCCAGGGGAAGGAAAACTTCTTCTGGAAAGGAAAAAAAGGATAAAGAATCTCTTCTGAACATACAGAGGAAGCAGCTTTAAAAGTTCATGGCCACCATCTTGCAGTAGCCCCACTCTGTAAACACGGAAGACAGTTCCAGGTAACACTTGTTTCTGCAGTTCTGATTCCCTTGGAACATGCCTCCATTTTAAAATTTATTTATTTATTTATTTTTAGGCTGAAGAGTTTCAAACCTCCTGGAGTGGATAGAATAGGATCTGCCTATACACTGGAAATACACAGAAGTACACAGAAAAATAATATATGTTTTCTTAAAAAAGAGGGAAGTAGAGAAGATGACCATACTAATCAGTCTCTATTTATTTATTTTTCTTCCAACACAGAAGGTGGTAGTAAAAGGCTAGGTAAAGTATGTAGTTCTCACACAATATAGGTGCACACAGTCACTGTTTTTAAGTTGCATTCATCTTATACAGCGAAGCCCACACTCACAGATCATACCCTGCCTGCCTTAGTTCCTGCACATCTATGCACCTTTGTCACCAAAGTCAGCAGAGCACTTCTCTGCAGGTATCAAGCTTCCCGGCCTCCTATTCCTGAGACATATCAGCTGAGCAATTAAGGCCTTAAAATGCACAAAATTAGTAATATCAAAAATTAGTAATACCAAAATTAGTAATAACCGAGAAAGATAAGAATAGAATCCTTGACCCATCAAAATCAAATGGCATTTTGCCATTGAGAGTGGGTGGGTGAGAAAGGATGTCAGCTACTACCTTTTACAGAAATGAGAAAGACTACTTTCACTCCCAAATTTCACACAAGGAATGGGAGAATGGGAGAAGAATGGTCCCATTACTGTGGACCTGGAGCATATCTAATGTGAACAGCTAAGTATAGATGCTCATGTTGAATGCAGACTGAAATATGCAAAGATTTTAGCAGCATGTCTCTAAACAATCCTCCCTGAGACTGTAGAAATGATACTATCAAGAATGTAATTCAGCTAAATTGGAATGGGTTTTCATGAAGCTGGGAATCCAAAACCGCCACTGACCAAAGACCACTTCCTTGTCCCAAGTCTACAGCTAGGGCCCCTCAGGGAACAATTACTGTGGTGCTTGAAGGAATGTGGAAGAAGTAAGGCAAAACTGTTTTGCTCTAACCTCTTTTTCAGATATTACTCCACCATTCTGCTGAAACTTTGTCTGTATCTGTTCCCATGGTCAAAAGCACAACAAACATGAGCCAAGCAGGGAAACAGAAAGGTCCTCAAAATAGGAGCTTATAATGGAAAGTATTAGGCAATCTTTACCACGTGAGCCACAGCCATTCCCTCCTATAGCAAGAACTATCATATTTGCTCTCCTTTCTTAGGAGGGCTTCAGCTGGCAACAAGCCTTGAGATTAGGACACTGGAGCTCTGCTGGACCTGTAAAGGAATTAATACCATAGCCGAGAGAGCTCCATTGAAAATGTCTGGCCCTTGCTCTGATCTCGCAGCAACCACCACCAACCACCACCTCTGTTTCCTTCCTGAAAACACTGCCTTAGGATGTGCCAGGGGGAGTTGAAAGGGGAGCTCTTTACGGTAGGGTAACCAAATTCTCCAGTCATCTGGGGCACGGAAAAATAAGTGAGATGTCTACGCAGCATTCCCCTGATGCAGTTTTGCTTAAAGTTTAGCAGTTTTGTCATGAGCCCCGTTTTCATAAATGCCCTGATGTAGGTGCTGTAGGTGTTGGTAAGGTATGCACTGCATAGTGTTCATCTCAATTCTCAGAAATAGAAAACACCAAGCCTGAGACTTGTACTTCAGCTTGGTGTTATACTTTAGGGAAAGGGAGGCTCAGAAGCAGGAGCAAAAGACCAGTGGGATCTTCCTCTGTGTATGTTAGTGCGCGGAGCGAGAAAAAGGTGGTGACACTGCAATTATGCTACAACATTTTTGAGCTTGAGTTGCTACAACTGGGGCCAATTTTGGCCCTGGGCAGTCAAAATTCAATATGCCTCATAAAAATTCAGCTTAATGGTGTGGTTTGCCTGTTTTAGAGTTAACTCAGACTTAACCAACAAGGGGAAGTCTGACAGACTGTGTTTAGAAGACATTATTACTAACAATCACCTTCTTATTAATTTTATTATGTGACTGCTCAGCCTTACATGATCATTTTTCTTGTCATCATATTTTCTATGGTATAGATTTTGATGAGTACAAGTTTTGTTGAAATGCTAAGGCATATAGGCTAAGACACAAAAAGCGAAGAGATAGTAACCTCAGAAGGACATTCCCGTGGTTCAGCCTTCTATAAAGGGAATAAATGTATCAAATGTATTGAAATGTGTGACAGGTGATATTTATTTATTTACAAATAACGCAGCCACTTGGGGACTCCCAATGGCTGGATTCTGCAAGCACTTACGGGCTTAGGTTCCGCTGAACTACCTATGTTAGCAGAGCTAATAATGGGTAAATGGATGCAGTGTTTAGGTCTAAATTCAAAATGGTGCAACGTAAACAAGCAGAGTGTAGCTAAACAGGTAGGCAATAGGTCATTTGTTTCCAGTGGTTATTGGAGAAACAGCAACTGCAGCAATGTTGTATCAGGCAGGATATTTAGGATATTGAGATACTCTGTTCTGCAAATACTTTATGAAAGTATCTTTGCATTTCTTGGTCCTTAATATATTTGTTTTCACAACATTTTGATGACATGGAGGCGTGATATTCTCCTTGCTTCATGGACGGCAATATCTTATACAGAAGATTTAAGATTAGATTCAATGAAAGAGCCTCCTCCAATGCTGCCTAAATTTGGAGGCAGGTACACAATCTAAGCATTTTACCTTTACTTTCAAATCTCAGAGAACACATGGAGCAGGGCTTGAGTGTTTGAAGTTATAAAATTGAGTAAGGCTTGAGTTACTGGACATGCTACCCCAAAGCAGATGCCAACAGTTGAACAGCACAGTATTTTAGGAGTGCTCTTCAGCTGAGTGTTTGCATGAGGGACTTTGTGACTGCATTTTTAGCTGGCCCTCAGAACTGGTGCGGAGCATACCCATGCTTAGGAGCTTTAAAGTCCTTCTCCTAGTGCCCAAACGTGTTCCCTGTTTGCAGGGCATTCACACTCAACCTTCTGACTCATTCCCACTGCGCTTTGCCATTGACTATATCCTCCTAAATGCACAATAAACTGTAGATCAAATACTTTATGTGACAAATTTAATCAGTCAGACTGTAATCAAACATTGCAGATAGCATGTAGCAGTTTATTCTAAAGTAAATGGGGAGATGTATGCCCCTTGCCAAGACATTTTCATTCATCCATCCAAACAATCTGAATCATTTCATGACAAACAATCCCAAGTTGCCTTTATCTGAATACTTAAAGTGTAGTTAGACTTGTAACTTGTGGATATGCCAGCACAAACCACACAACTGCAGCATAAAGCATTATAAAGTCTAATATGATCATGATGTGTTCTACTGAAAAAAACAAAAATCATAGTTTTTGAGTAAGCTATCATATGTTTGTACAAATAATTCTGATGATCACATAAACTTCTCTCTTGGTCTAGATAAACAATGCTTCTTAATCATCACATGCTACATTAAGTAAAAAGTATATCTGTTAGTATCCTCTTAGAGAATACTGTAAATACTTAGGCAACATGAACTGACTGTTATTATTACAGTAGTATGTAGAGACCACCTGGTACTAAGCAGATCTGCTAGAAATCTGGGTTTCCAAATATCAAGAAAAGCTCTTTCCTTTTAAAGTACCACTTGGTCCAAATCATTCTAAAACTTTTTTTTCTTTTCTTTTTTAATTTGAAAAATGAAAAAAGTAGTGACAAAATAGCTCTGCAGAGCTTGCAGCTGCTCAGGAAAAATTAGTATTCTTATCAGTTTCACTAGGGCTAAAATTGGACAACACATCTGAGGCCACCAAACAGCTCAAGAAGAGGACCAAATGATTTCAGGATCNGCAGGTACACAATCTAAGCATTTTACCTTTACTTTCAAATCTCAGAGAACACATGGAGCAGGGCTTGAGTGTTTGAAGTTATAAAATTGAGTAAGGCTTGAGTTACTGGACATGCTACCCCAAAGCAGATGCCAACAGTTGAACAGCACAGTATTTTAGGAGTGCTCTTCAGCTGAGTGTTTGCATGAGGGACTTTGTGACTGCATTTTTAGCTGGCCCTCAGAACTGGTGCGGAGCATACCCATGCTTAGGAGCTTTAAAGTCCTTCTCCTAGTGCCCAAACGTGTTCCCTGTTTGCAGGGCATTCACACTCAACCTTCTGACTCATTCCCACTGCGCTTTGCCATTGACTATATCCTCCTAAATGCACAATAAACTGTAGATCAAATACTTTATGTGACAAATTTAATCAGTCAGACTGTAATCAAACATTGCAGATAGCATGTAGCAGTTTATTCTAAAGTAAATGGGGAGATGTATGCCCCTTGCCAAGACATTTTCATTCATCCATCCAAACAATCTGAATCATTTCATGACAAACAATCCCAAGTTGCCTTTATCTGAATACTTAAAGTGTAGTTAGACTTGTAACTTGTGGATATGCCAGCACAAACCACACAACTGCAGCATAAAGCATTATAAAGTCTAATATGATCATGATGTGTTCTACTGAAAAAAACAAAAATCATAGTTTTTGAGTAAGCTATCATATGTTTGTACAAATAATTCTGATGATCACATAAACTTCTCTCTTGGTCTAGATAAACAATGCTTCTTAATCATCACATGCTACATTAAGTAAAAAGTATATCTGTTAGTATCCTCTTAGAGAATACTGTAAATACTTAGGCAACATGAACTGACTGTTATTATTACAGTAGTATGTAGAGACCACCTGGTACTAAGCAGATCTGCTAGAAATCTGGGTTTCCAAATATCAAGAAAAGCTCTTTCCTTTTAAAGTACCACTTGGTCCAAATCATTCTAAAACTTTTTTTTCTTTTCTTTTTTAATTTGAAAAATGAAAAAAGTAGTGACAAAATAGCTCTGCAGAGCTTGCAGCTGCTCAGGAAAAATTAGTATTCTTATCAGTTTCACTAGGGCTAAAATTGGACAACACATCTGAGGCCACCAAACAGCTCAAGAAGAGGACCAAATGATTTCAGGATCCAAAGTTCTGGTTTAGCTCTGGACACTCTCATAGGACACTAGACCTATCGTTTTAGGGAAGTCCACCAACCATCTCTCAGGACTGAAGACCTATCAAGCTTGTGATGGAACAATTTTCCAGGTGTATAAGCAAGAGCCTGATGAAAATGCTACAGGGATTAAGGTAAAGTTCAGTTTAATCTGACACAGTTTAAATTCAGCAAGATAGATTCAATGACCTAGCATTTTCTGATAAAATTTTGCTTTCTCAGAAAATAACTAGCTCTGTTAATGACAGTTTGAAAAGTAAGGCTCAGAGATGTGTCATCAAGATGTGATATAAGACCACCAACTGAATGATGGTTCTATTTTTCTCATCCTTAAACCTAACCTACTTGCTTAAATACAACACCAGGTTTTCTCTTTGATACCTACCTTTAGAATTTGAAGACAGACAAAAGCCAGAGGTCAAAGTCACTAGCCACAACTTTATACAGTTGTTGTATCAGACAATTCTCACAAAGCTAAAAGTAGACATTATTAGTTATGCTGTTCTCTTCAGAGAGAACCTCCCCCACAAAGAAGATTAAGGGTATTCAGAAAAAGACTTCTGTCCGTATGATTGTATCTTCCTTTTCCCATAGCTACAACTTTCACCACCAAAATTCTGCATCTTATATTTCAAAATAGCCACCTTTTTTTTTTCTCTCTGTTGCACATGAAACAAATTAATCCTTTAAAATTAATAGCTATTTTAATACTTTCTAACCTAATTATGCCTAAAGTAAACCTTTAAACCCAACTTTCTGTAATTTTGGATCTCAGTGAGAAAAATTTCACTCTCATCTACTCAAACAAGCTGTCAGATACATCTACAGCATCACAGAACCAGAATTTTTGAAGGAAAAGCCATGACAGTCACTGGTGACCTTCTCATGCCTGCCATCAACAAGGTCTTTGCAAGAGAGGAACTCCTGCCTAATACTGAGGAAACTCATTCCCTTTAATATTCTTCTCTATCTAATTATGCCTGATGCCACCCAATACAAATACAAAAGTATTTTTAACTTCTTCAGAGCTCACAAATCCCAATCTCCTTTCAGTGTAAGTCTGGTCCCATACCGGTCAGCGTAAATATCACAACCCAAAAGTCAGTGTTATTTTCATTTGTATTTTTCTTTATACAGCTGCACACCTAAATTCCTCTTAAATTCCCTTGGCAAGGCAAGTAGTGGAACAGCTCCACTGAACATTTTAGTAATAATACCCATTTCAGGTGCTTCAACAGAGTATGCTATTCTGGCTGGGATTCTTCACTCAACAAATTGCTGAGCGTGATAAACTGTTATATAAAAACATCTTCAGTTAAATAACGCTGAGCAAAATGAAGCTCGCAAAAGCATTTGGAGAAGGATTAGAATGGCATAAAAAGACTCAAGACAGATCAGCACTGGCATTTTCTAGCTTGCATTTCTTGTGCAATGAAGCATTCTTGGAACTCACACAACTTGATAAGCATTTCTAATCAATAATTAAAATCAACAAGGATTACAAATATATATTGAAGTGGTGCATTTCCTGCTAAATCCTTCATACCTTGGAAATTATATTTTGGTTTCAAGTGTAACTCAAGTTTATTTAACAAGATGAGCAGAATGAAAACTTTTTTTATAGCTACACAGTGAACAGTGTTAGAAAGATTTTTTTCACAATGCTCTTCTAAAATTGCTGTTTTTTTTCTGACATTCACTGTATCTTATACTTTGCATATTCTGCATATAGGTTGGCAATACTGTTAAACTGTCCTCACACCTGTAATATTTTTAGAAGTAACATAGAGAAGCTGATTCAGTCAGATTTAAGCAAGAAGTCCATACTGGCCAAAAGTCCAGCAGAAGGTTTTATTTCACCAGAACAAAAGTGTACTCAGATTTTCTTGTACAGTTTTCAAAAATATAAAGTTACCTTTCAAACACTGTAGCTGTGGTAACCATGGGAGATGCACTGATTGAACACGTACTTTCAAGAGCCTCTGTTTTTAAAAATGCCTTTCTCTAACATGGTGGTTTATTTTCCACCATATCTGCTCTGCTATTTGCCTGCAAACTGAGGCAAAGAGAAAACTTTTTGGAAGAGAAGTTTAGATCAGAAGAGAAGCTGCTTAACTCCTCAGATGATAGCTCAGATGACCTCAATCATTCTTAATTATATCAAGCAGTGGCTATCTGCTGTAGTTGTCACCACTGTGACACCCTTCTGAATTTTTAGAATAATATAACCAAAAAAAAAAAAGAGTGAAAATGTATTTTTAAGCACACACATATTAAATCTTTGTGCTACACACACAGGAGAGTGGAATGAAGGTCACACAGACAACCTACCTTCTGGCATTTCCTAACTCTGAATCAGTGGCTTTTGTGGGCATCTCTACAGATGTTTTAATGTCATTTTTATGTGCTTACAAACACAGCTTTGTAGAAATCTGCTTACTGAAGGGATGCATGATAGTAACTTGTGTGCTTCATAGAGGTATGGATAGAGAGAAAAAAATCTGCAATAGTTTGATGATAAAGTGAAGAAGCCTAAGTCACTAATGTATGATGCACAGTAGCTAGATCACATGGTTCATGCACCTGTCACTGAGCAATACACTGATATACCACTGATATTCCAGGGAAGTATTTTGGAAATATTCAGTTTAAAAATATTGGTGGTAGTATATTTCTGAATCTCCCCCAGTAAATTTAATGCAAAACAAGTCCAGTTTCACAGATTACAAGTTCAAAAAGGAAAAACATGAGTAATGAACATCTAAAACATCTACAAATGACTGAACTCAACTTTTCTCTACAAATAATGTTGGAACTTCAAGATTCTTTGGTTCCTAGTAAGCTTCAGAAACAGCCATACAGTACAGACTCTCTTCAAGAGCATATTATAGCTACAGCAATTTTTGATAGGGGTTGACTGCACAAAAGCTGCATGGTAAAATTATCTGCACATTCTCATAAATCACTTTGTTACTAGTGCCCACTCTTAGCACTCTAAGGAATAGTTGTGCCCTAGATTTTAAACACTCCCGAATCTGAAGAAACTGTGTTCAAAGTTCAAGCGGTAAGTTCATTTTTTTACTGTCCTTAAAGGCCATCTTAAAACTAGCCTGCTTTACTGAAGCGTATCAATTACCACTGCTTACCACAATTTGCAATAATTACAGTTTGTTTAGTGAGATGGGTCTTAATTGCAGACACCACTGAAAGAACAATCCAATGAAAAATACAGTTTGTGCAATCATTCTTTTTAAGTTAGAGGGAAGAAACTGGTGGGGAGGAAATTAGTTTAGATAATATATTTTGGAGTATTTTCAAAACAGCTGGCATGAAAGAGCCTGAAGCTTTATCTTCTTGGTATAAATCAGTAGTGACCCCCTCCACGCACACACACACTGACAACAGAGTTACACTACAGTAAAAACCAATGGATACGAGAAAAAAATCAGAGCCATTGTTTTCAAATCAAAAGACCATTAATCACCTTTGCTATATTGTGTGCTATGCAGCTCTACTTACATGGACGTAAATGAGACTATCCCCAGCATCAGTCAGGATGGCCATGTGTCAAAGGTGGTCATGTGTTCTGAGAGGCCATTTTTCAGCAGTGTAATCCTACACATACAGATTCAACAGCAGATTTCACTAAATCCTCAACAGTTTTCTTGCTGTAAAGCTAAGTGATAATGCTACTACATGCAGTGACTAGAAAGCATCATGCTTGACTTACTTATCTAATAAAACCTAAGCAATGGCTCACTTTTCAAACAACAACTACCTGTGGTGAGATCTTTATGACTGGCCAACCTACCTGATCAAATTATCTCAAAAACCTAATCAGTTGTGAGGTATGGCATTTTCTCTTTTTTTTTTTTTTTTTTAATGCTTTCTTGTTGATGGAAGTGAGATTGACGGAATCTAGTCCTCAGAAGCTGAAAACTGTTGATACTTGCTTGATGATGATATTCAGAATTTGGGAGGGCAGAAATGGGTGAGAAAATTGCTAAATGTATGTTAAATAGATCAGCTTTCCAGAATTAATTTACTGTTTAAGCATTTGTATATAATTCTGTGTTTTATCAAGATATATCTCAAATTGCTAATAAATCTAGAAACAACCAAACTCAGCAAAGGCCGCTCTGTAAAGTGCGCACAGTTGCCTAGCTGTAGCCTTAGAAATTCTGAAATTTAACAATTCCAGTCACAAAACACATCAACCATAATACGCAGACATTAGAAGTGAACTTCTACTAAGCAAGAGGCAATACCTGGACGAGACCAAACTCATCAGAACGGCAGTTCAGAGACATTTTGCTACTGGCTTTGCTATTAACACTGGTTGGCATCAACAATTACAAAGCGGGCATCTATTACTTTATAAATCAACTAAGGAGGCTTAGCTTCCCACTAGTTTCCCCTAAAGTTACCAGTAACACCTCATGAATAATTTCCTAGGTAGGAGATGTCTTCTTACCTCTTCCACTTATATCACTTTGAACATGTATTTTAGCAATAGTAGAAAGAAAACATCCATAGCCTAGCACAGCCAAACAACATTAAGAGTGAAATATCTAATAAATGGCTATTCCCTTAAATAAATAGTATTTGGAAGACACTGTTGTGGAAAATTGGATCCTACCCTAACTCTTTGATTTCTTTAAACGTTCAGTAACAACTCAGTAGAAACTTTTTATGCCATTTGCTACCTGTGGATCAGCTCATGCTGGAGTAGTGGAGCTCTTCATCATTTGGCTAGTGGGCCATATCTATCCTGAAATACCAGGGAAATGGTCTACTCCAAGAACGTGGGTATGCTGTAAAAATGCATTTTGTCGTAAAAATGAAGGAACAGAACAAAGAGGCCAGGTACCACAGAACAGCTGAGGTTGCAAGGGACCTCTGGAGATCACCAAGTCCAATCCTCTTGCTCAAGGAAGGTCACACAAAGGACAGGCCAACAATTGTGCAAAATTGGTGCAGTACTAGTGGAGGGAGACATAGCATGCTGGAAGGCCCCCTTCACCAGCAAAGGTAATTCCCCTGCTGCTTCTTATTGCCAGAATGCCTTGGAAAAGCCTGTCCCATCACCTCGGTCTTCTCTGAACTTTATTCAATTAGTTCCCCTTAGAAATACCTGAAGATCTCTATTATACGGTGACCCTTATACACTCAGTGTGTAGACAAGTATTTAATCCAACAAAAGGTTGCCATGGCCCAGTTTTGCACTACAAAATAATATAGCCAGATCTCAACAGCTTTTTGTGGGAATTTCTGAAATAATTCACTGCCGATCACATTATTCCGTGCAGAAAATTGATTAAATTTCCTGCAACACTACTAGTGAAAAGATGTTTTTTAATGCTATTGTGAACTATCTGTGTTGTAGCAAAAGAACACATTAGTCACTGGATAAATTTTGAGGTACCCATGAGAAATGGTGCTAGAAATGGTGCTAGAGCACAGAAATACAAATGCACAAGATACAGACCTTGTTAGTTTAAATTCTTTTATCCCTACCTATTGAATTGCTTGTGTGCAATTTTCAGCAAAGCTAAAAGAAAATCTAAGGCTGAGGTAGAAAAAAAAAGGTTCAGTATTGTTGCGTAGGTGGTTTTGATTAGAGTTGGCAGCAATTTAAAACGAGATGCATCTTCCAGAAGAAAAGACAATTTTACTCAGGGAAAATACACGTGATACATGAATAAGACCTTTGACTACTGACGGGCAAATCTACTGAAAAATGTAAGTGCTTATTACAAGCATTTTTAAACCTTTGGAGATCTCCTCAATTTCCCTCCTCCTCCTGAGAGACAGTATGGGGATTTTCAGGTAGATTTTTTGCTACTCCTACTCCCACAGCATCCCTGATTATAGGTGATCATTTATGCCAATATGCATAGAACAAATATTGAAAAGGCTGCTAAGATGATTCAGAAGGAACAAAAGATTACCCTAGCAGTACAAAAGGGGCTATTGGATGTTTCTAGCTTTCTTTTTCTTTTCTTTCCTTTTTTTTTTTTTTTTTTTCCTGGCCTCCTGCTTATAAGGAGTTCCTGAAACTGGCACGAAGACCTGTGCATAGGTCCTGCTGCATGAACCACTTTTGAGAAGATGGCTGCTTTAAAAAGCAACGGGGTCAGAACCTAGTGGATTCTCAGCTGCTAGAGTCAATTTGTTCTGGTGAATCCTAGCCCTTTTGGACCAATGCAACCGTTTCTCACAACGATATCACTGGGTATCACCTTAAAATCACTGTAAACCATCATTACATACTTGAGCCCGCACAGGCCAACGGGCAGGGGAACGTGTGGCTTCGGCAGCAGACGAGACCTCACTTTGCCGCAGACCGGCAGCCACGAGTGGGCGCCGAGCTCAGCGGCAGCTGTGTTGCTGCAGTAGTGCAGTGCTGAGCCCCAGCAAATACATCCTGCCTCCTCAGCAAGGTTTATGAGCTTGGGCTCGCTGCCTGCCAACTGCAGCTCCATGGCTTCTGGTTGGAAGCCAGTTTGCATCTGCTTGACTTCGAGTGCAGGAAGAACAAACTTGGGCCTGCTTGCATGTCAACCCAACAGGCACAAAACCTAAACACAATGGTATGGGCCTAGTGCAGTCCCCTTGAAATCAGCTGAAGGTCTGACCTTGTGGACACAGAAAAGAAAAACACTGAAATATCCAAGTATCTTGAAGAAATTTTTCTCTCAGTGGATGCTGTAAACTTTTTTAACTTACTGGTTAACCCTTCCATTATCTGACTATTTTGCTACATTCCTCCTCTCCTCCCTCCCCATCTTCTTCCATATCTGGGAATATAAGTTACATTCACTCTGCACTCCCACTAAATGTCAAGTTGCTGCAAGTCAAACAGCTCTGGCACTTACACCCACATACACCTGTTTCCTGACCAACAGATACATGATGTGTTAACTTACACCACTGCTAACTCATGATTGAATTTAGCCACGTTTTGTATTTACTTATTCATTTTTTAAAGGCACTCCAGGGTCAATATAAATATGTGTGCTCTCCTGCAGTGTTGTCACTTCATTTAAGCCACAGAAGTTATTTTGGATTTATCCTGTAATCCACGAGAGAAGAAATGTGTAGTTTTGCAGAAGCTGTCAGGGTTCACATGACACACTGCAGCTCCCTGATGAAGTGTGACATTCATGATTCAATAAATATAACGAGAGACTGGAAAGGAATGGCGGTGTTTCCAAACACTTGCTTGCCCGTGGGGGTCTAGCTTGAGCAGCTCAGGTATGTTCAACGAAAATTTGGTGGGATTTAAAGACAAAAAAAAAAAAAAAAAAAGGAAAAGGAAAAGGAAAAGGAAATGGATAGTTGTAACAATATAGATATGTGGATGTGAAGAAATGTAGACCATGGAATATCCACTAGGCTGGCCATAGAATCATACAATCATTATGGTTGGAAAACACCTTCAAGAGCATCGAGTCCAACCACAAGCCCCTCAACACCCTGCCTGTTAAACCACGTCCCCAAGTGCCTCATCTCCACATTTCTTGAACACTGCCAGTGACAGTGATTCCACCATTTCCCCGGGCAGCCTGTTCCAGTGCTTCACTACTCTTTTCATGCAGAAATTCTTCCTAATGTCTAACCTGAACCTCTCCTGGCACAACTTGAGGCCATTTCCTCAAGTTCTGTCTGTAGTCATTCTGCAGAACAGATCGATCTGTGCCTCAGCACAGCCTCCTTTCAGGTAGCTGTAGAGAGCGACAAGGTCTCCCCTGAGACAGACTAAATAACCCTAGCTCCCTCAGTCGCTCCTCGTAAGGTCTGTGCTCCAGCCCCTTCACCAGCTTCGTTGCCTTTCTCTGGACATGCTCCAGCACCTCAATATCCATGAGGCATGGCACACTATAGGACACACTATGAAAAAACATACAAAATCATGGTGGAAAGATAGGAAAAGAAGAAACTTAAAATCTCAAAAAAGAAAACTTTTGTTTTTTTGTGGAATTTATACAGCAAATTGCCTTACTATTTTGTTTCTTTTGTGTGTTTTCATCCATACAATTTTCCATTCATATGAGCATTAGGTTTCTGGAATGGATCAGAGTGCAATCTATTTAAAAATAATTTTCCAATCAAGCTATATCTCAGAGATGGAAGATAGGTCTATATTTAAAGAAACAATTTGATATTCATCAGTGCATAAAATATAGTAGTTCCTGAAATGTATTTTAAACTCAGTTGGTAAATTTCAGCTTTTAGTCCCTATTAAACCAGGAAAAGGGATATTTTATCTTTCCCCCCAAAAATATAATCCCAGATGAACTCTGTATATAGAAATATGTATGTATACAAACACAAACACACATGTTTACCAGTGGATGCGTGTACCAAATGCAGGTCCCCAAGACTTTGCCAAAGCCTACACAGTGATGGCTCCTACTGTTTCATCTATACTGCTCTCCAAGACATTTAATTACCTCTTACACCTCTTCTGAAAGAGATCAACAGCTTTCATGGTCATCAGTGTGAATGAGATTCACCTGATTAATCACCAAAAGATTATTTTCTGTGGTGAGAGACCAAAATGCTACCTCATTACAAAGTGATCATGATAAACTGGAAAGGCCTCAGCCTCCTAGCTGAGGGGACATGGGAACCATCTTGGAGGCCTCAGGAGGATCTGTTAATGGTGGAGAAGCTCTGGATACAGCCAAGCGGGGAGAGCAGTCTCTGGCACAGATTAGAG
The DNA here is from genome assembly GCA_013389825.1 of Crypturellus undulatus. Classification (NCBI taxonomy): domain Eukaryota; kingdom Metazoa; phylum Chordata; class Aves; order Tinamiformes; family Tinamidae; genus Crypturellus; species Crypturellus undulatus. The sequence goes on from VWPW01032561.1 coordinate 27,574, forward strand.
CAGTCTCAGAATTTCCCAGAATTCTAGCAGCTGTGTGGCCAGGTAGACATTGCTCTTCCCCCTTGGATCAAAAGAGCATGTCATATGCAACATGCAGATGTGCTTCCCACCACACGTACTTTAGTGCCTCATGGAAGTTGGAGAGGTGGAGGTAGCTAGAGTAGCCTCAGTCCCTTAATGGTTCCCCATGCAGAGCTCCCCTCTGCCTGATGATTTCTGGTCCCTTCTTTGCTGGGTCCAAATACCTAAACTGTGTCATTAAACCTGGTGCCAGCTAAACATATGCACAAAAGCTAGCCTCTGTCCAGAAAGCCTCTCCAGGTTTCTCTCTACAGTCATTAGTTATTCTTTGGGCCACTGAGCACACAGCAGAGTCACCCTGCAGAGGAGCCCCTCTTTCTTCATTGCTTTGGGAGGGATCCTAGCAGAATTGCCTTCTTACAGGCTACACTTATCCTTTGCGAGTATCCTTTGAAAGTTTTGTTGCCAAGCAGTCAAATGCAAGGGGTATCATGACAGGTTATGTTTGTTGGCACATTCAGAAAAAACAGTAGTGAAACTGGAAAGCTATTCTATGCCATTTCATGCAGGGATCTTTGAACAAAATAGTGATTCAGCTCTACAGTCCTTGAAAAGAGAATACTAAAGGACTAAAATTAAACACAAAAATAAATACACAGATTGGATAGGAACAAAAAATTTTTTTTTTATAAATTCCATGAAAATAATAGTACGTACGGTTCATAAAAAAAACGTTCGGCTGTAGTGACTCTTTGCATAAGCCGATGTGACAAGCGATGTCTGGTTGTACTAGATATGTGGTATAGACTTACTATGTTCATATGCTACGTTGACTAACAAGAGATTTAAGTGTTTTAATGTGGCCCTGAGTTAGTAATACTCACTGAGAGACAGAGTACATTTTGTTTCATTTAAGCACCACATGAATGTGGTCACACAGGTTTTTGGCCCACTTGAAGCATGAGGAAACCTCAGGTGCATCTGTTTGGAAAACAGGGCAGGGTCAGAGAGGGCACCCTGATGTCCACACACACTTATAGCTCTCAAGGATTTTGTTTTGCTCTTCTGGAAGGGAGCTGGGAAGGGAGATGTAATTTTGAGAAAAGGCTCAAGGCTTGTCCTTCTTGCATCGGGGCAAGCTGAGAGTTGAATACAACAAATACAAACAGTGGCAGTGACAGCAATTTACAGACCTGTTAGAGTTACCTAATACATTTGTGACAAGGTCATAACGTTGATACTGACTACTTGCGCCTAATGGTGAATACATGGATGCTTTTCTTCTACAGAATATAGAGTGACAGTGGCAAACATAACACATTGCAGAAATCCTGGTGTATGATGCAGCCACAGAGTCTCCTGGTAGTGTCCTTTTGGATGTTCTTTAACAAATTATAAACAACAATGTTTAAAAGAAATTACAAAATACCTCTCCTGCTTCTGATTTCACTGTTACAATTTCATTTGGGTTCAGTTCAATAATTCTTGGCATGACAAACTTTGCAAGTGTTTTGAGTGTGTAAAAACACATGGACACTTTGGATATCTTTCAGGAGTAGGTTTCCACTTTGGACAGGACTATGTAATTTGTCTGGAGTTTCATACCCACAGAGAATTAAAAGCACCCACTTCTCCTTCAGGTCAAGTATTAGTGCAGTGTTTCATATTGGCAATATGCTTTACCTTTGGCATTGCACATTAACCCTTTTCTATCCTGCAACCTGATCCTACTTAATCCAAGTTTTATCCTGCTATGAGAAACTGAGAAACAGAGCTTCTCAAATTCTTGGCTATTGGTTGTTCTGGCTACAACTTTGTTGTCTGTCAGAGATCAGACAACCCAATTGTCAGCACCCATGTGCCAGGCACATTTGCCAAAGGAGAAGTAAAGCACAACTTGCGATTTGCCTAACATTAACATTCCATTTTGCAAAATGGTCGTTTTACCCAACACTGTCCTATTACCATATGCTCTGATATTTCTGTGTGATGAAAACCTATTTTCTCCTTTCCTATATTTTAAATACTCAGTAAATGTTTTCACAGCTCAGAGATCGCTCTTCTTACAGTTAGGTAAATTCTCTTTGTTTGTTTCCCCCCACTCACTTCAATAATACAGTTTTTAGTATGCCTCTTTCCTTGCCACAGGAAAAAACGGATATACAGAACTTACTTTCCAAATCATATCTTGATCTAAGCTCCTTTTCATGTAGGAGTAGATGAAACACAGTCCTGCTCACTGGAGCTAAGGGGACCACCATGGGGACCAGAGCAAGAATACTTGTCTCTCAGGAAGAAAACCTGCCCCATTATTTTAAACCTGTCCTCTGTTCTCCATGTTGGTATACCCCAGGCCATTCTACAAAGAGAGTGAGAAGAGAAGAGTAGTTAAGCCACAGCTACATTAAATACTTGTCAGACATAAAAATTTTAAAAAAATAACAATAATAAAAAAAGAGATTTATAACCTTGTATCATACCAAGGCAGTGTTTGTAGACAATTCTGTGTTAGTAGGTTACAAACAATATCATCATGCAACATAGAGTTTTTTTGCTGATATACAGTTTTAGACAATGGAAAGAAAACACTTAAGAATTATTCAGTGAAAACTGAGACTTCTGTTTATCCTACAGGAATGAGAAAAAGATAATATTCCCTAAACTAATACACAGTTTTGAATCAGAGCATATCACATAACCTTCTAAAATTTAAGTTGCAGTGAAATAATTATATAACCCTTTTTCCCAAGCAGGCAACCTAGACAGAAAAAGTTGATTAGGCTGCTTTCTAGTCAGACAATGAATCAGTGGCACAGCAGGAATACAGCTCTGTAGTCTTGAGATCCATATATGCACTCTGGTAATTGGATCAAACTCCAGGAAAAACATCCAGAAAATGAAAGAGAAATAAGTTAGGTCTTAACTCCTTGCATGTCTGTCAGCTGTATAAACCTCAAGAGCATTTCTTAAAATTAGCCTTGTAATTCCGTTAGCCGTGCAATTTTATTTCTTCCCTTTTCATGCTTTGTGAGCGTCTGTGCTTTGCTTACAACACGCTAGCCAAATGGATCTTTAGGCAAAACAAAATGAGAACAATCCTATAAACCACTTAAGCCAGCCAAAATACCGAGTGAACAACAGAAAGCATTCCAGGATCCATTCGTACTATGTCCTTCTTGTTTCACATCTGGGATTACATGTAGCGCAGACAGCGTTGTAGCGGTTCTAGTTAATGTTCTTTGTACCTCAAAAAATACATCTCTTCTCTCCTCCAAAATACTCATGGGATCCACGGACATCTCCAGTGAAATGTCATCGCTTATGGAAAGAAAATCCAACTAACTTGAAAAGTATACGAAATATCCTTTTGGGGGTGTTTTTATCCTTTTCCTTTCTTTTGTTTTCTTTTCTTTTTAACCAGAAAATCCTATTGCCAGCTAAAGCATTTCCCTCGCTTTCACAGCTGCCACACAACCTGGCAGCGTTCTCGTTCTCATCTTTCACAGTGAGATTCCTTTGAATCTGAAGTGATGGAAAAGCACCTTTATGCCAGGGGTTTGACACTCCATGAAACTGAACCCCAGCAGCAGGTCATTCATTCATATAAAACTAGTCTTTATGGGGTGTGCTGGAGAATCCGGTGCCTTCAAATGACCTTCCAGCTCCCTATCTTCACTGACTCTGGCGCTATCCAAAGACATGACATTGTGAAGGAAGAATGACCGTTTAAAAAACACTGTCTTCACTCTCTGCCCACCTCCCCGCCCACCCCCCAAACTCTTCCTATTGTATAGGGATGATATTTTCCTTTTTGAACCAGAGCGGAAACTGTGGAAAAAAAACCATACTTTGGTTACCACCCTCTGTCTAGACATAGACCAAATTGAAGATAATAGATAATCATTTAGGAGTTGACATAGACTTAGCAATTTGGTGGCCTGAAAAGTATGTGTGTTTGCACTATCACTTAGGACAAGCCTTGTACATTTTGCTGACTACTACAACCAATTCCTTATTTAAGGATGATAAAGCATGGGCTCAATCCATACGTGAACAAATACAGGGCCATAAAAGCAGAATGAGAGTAATTGATCCCCATTCTGGAGACACGTCACAAATTACAGGCTGTCCGACTCTAAGAAAGGCAGTTTCATGACCTCCTTCGCTGACCTGATCACACACAGCACAACTCCAAGCAAGTACAGCATCGAAAAAGGGGGTGTTGTTCTTAGCAAATCTTATGAGACCAAGGACTACAACTACAAGGCAGAGCTATATGTCACAGTGCTGAGAACTGTAGCACCTAATATTGCACATTGAATCACCTCACGGAATTTTTAATATACAGATTTGGAAATTTTTTGATAATGACTGCTAAAGCAGAAGGTCACAACACACTTGCTGGCCACGCAGGGCTCAGGATGTGGGAGACCTCATTTCAGTTTCCTGTGCTATCTGATGAGATGTAAACTACATCTTTTCTTCCACCCCCAGAAAACTCTCCCTCCAGCATGGTTTTCTAACCACCAGGAAATTGGCTAAATGTTAGGGACAACATCTCTTCCTCTCACTGGGGATTGTGCGGAGTTGAGGCTAGTAGATGAAATTTGAGAGTGAGTCAAATATCAGACTTGTTTGGGGAGATAAACAGGGAAAGCATTAGCAGTGAGCTGCTTGCCTCTTGCACCTCCACTGTTTCCTGATTCGCTCAGAAGTAGAACCTAAATTCTTTGAGAGACCTTTACTGATAAAAGTACAGATGCTTTGAGACTTGGCTCTGGGTCAAAAGCTACTAAGCAGAAGTTCTGAGCACGTAAAATTTGGATGAAAATGCTTGATTGTATTCAGACATCAAGTTCTCTCAGTATATATATCTCCTCATAAACTAAGTAGCCAAGTAACAGAGAAAGGCATTCCATCCCTAAATAGATTCCTTAGGCATTAGAGTACCTTTTAATCTCATGTGAGTCCTGCAGAGAGCAGTGAATGAAGCTATTTCGCAATATATCAAATAGATGCATCCTGTTTCTCCTTATTTCCGACACTCTCTTCCCAGGAATGCTCAGGTGAGAAAGAAGAATGGAGGAGATGCTCCTAGGATATAGCTGCAAAGCAGAATGATTATTGCTTTGTGTCCCAATAACTGTGTGTTTGAATAAGTGGAGCTGTCTCCATGAATATTACCCAACCCCAAATATTTTTTTCAGTGTAATGGGGTATATTGATCTGGTTTTCAAGGTAACTATAGCACTAGTAAATATGGTATCTAGGTGAAAAACAAAGACATAGTATCACACAGCATCTCTTCTAATCGACTTTCCTTGACCCTCCTTTCTATTATTCTGCATCTTTTGTTCTCTTTCTTCCTCTTCTCCCATATATCATTTTGTGCTACACTTACATCTGTCCAAGACAGTCAAGTTCTCATATCCTTATTTTTGTGAGAAATTCTTGATTAAGAGGTAAATCTTGCAATAAATTCTAAAGATGATTAGCCCTGGTCTCATTCTGATTGCTTAATTAAGCCCTTCAGTCTTTGCTACTAGACCCAAGCCCTTGCTCCTCATGTTTTATTATCTTTCTTTGAGGGGAGATGCAGGTTTAGGGGGCTGAAACGACTAGTTTGAAGATATTTTGCTGACTTGGTGGCTGCTGAAAGCATGTTATCAGTAAATGATAGGGCCCATTTTCAGTTTATTGAAGCTCACTTTCATCTTGCCTCATTTGAGCTTGGACAAATGACGTTTACTCACAAAATCACAGAATAGTTGAGGTTGTAAGGAGCCCAGAACTGGACACAGTTCTCAAGATGTGGCCTCACCAGTGCTGAGCACAGGGGAATGATCACCTCCCTCAGTCTGCCAGTGATGCTCTGCTATGCTGTTGGCACCTTTGCTGCAACAACACTCTGCTGTCTCATGTATAACTTGTGTGTCCACCAGCACTTCCAGGTGCTTTTCTGCAAAGCTGTTCTAGCTCTTCCCCCATCATGCCGCATAGGGTTATTCCTCCCTAGCTGCAGGATTCTGCATTCTGCATTATTGCAAAAACTTCATGCGATTCCTGCCAGCCCCCTTTTCCAGCCTGGTAAGGCCCCTCTGAATGTGAGGCTGCTCGGTTGCTGCATCATCCATTCCTCTGAGTCTCATGCTGTCTGCAAACTTGCTGGGAACGCATTCCAGTCCTTCCCCAGGTCATCAGTGAAGATACTAAGCAGTGCTGGACCCAGTAACAAGCACTGGGGGACATGGATGCTTACTGGTCTCCAGCAAGACTTTGTGCCATTGCTTATAGATCTTTACAGACAAGCAGTTGCAGACGGTTTTCTATTCACCTCACTGTCCATTTTATCTATTTTTTAACAGTTTGTCCATAAGAATGTTATAGGAGACAGTGTAAAAGGCCTTACCTTCAGATAAACAATATCGTCTGCTTTCCCCTTTTCCACTAAGCTAATCATCTTATCATAGATGGCATCAGGTTGGCATTCACATGTCTTTAGTGTGATTCATTCACTGTACATATGCATTTCTATTGAAAAGGGGAAAGTTTCATCTATATTCCAAAAACACAAGAGAATAAAAGACCCTGCATTAGAAAGCACAGTATTTCTGGAAGCAGGATGGTTATACATTCTGACTGTTCTTCACCTGAGCAGCTGCAGTGAGTGAAAGCTAAGTTAAAGTCACAGTGTTCCCCTGCAACCTAGGGCAGGCAGCACAGCAGCATGCCCTCATAACCAGTTAACACATCTCAGAAGCAGAAATCTGTCTATAATTCATGGTAAGGGAGGCTATGAATCAACAAACATCAGAGGCCTAACTATCTCTAAAATAACCCAGAATTCAGGCTTCAAACAGTTACTACAGGGACTCCTATTGTCCCTGTAGAAGTGATGGTTGCATATGGTAACACTATCAATGGCATTCCCAAAGTGAATTTTAAATTATCAATTTCCTAAATGAAAAAAGACCTTGGTAATAGAAACAATGAGTGAAATTTGGTGAAGACAGCTGATTAAGTAGTTCACATTTCAAAATTATTTTGAGCTTTCATTTTGCAGCATCCGGGGTAGTTGTCTGATTTCATTTTAGCACTGAATACTTAAAGTCCCTTGCTGTTCACAAGATTCAGAGTCGATTGTGGCTAATGTTGCTCTAATCTTTTAGAAAAGTATTCTGCAAGATACTAATGAGCTAGGTTTGCCTATTGTGCTGGTGAGATAAAGCAAGTACACAGAAATGAGAGCAAAGGAGAAAAGATGACTGTGAATTGATGTTATTGTTCATTTTGCATAAATGACAAAAGATGTATTTAACATTTTTCTTTTTTTTCCTTTCAGGATACTATTCACCAAAAAAAATGTTGATGTCAAATCAAGAGGTACCATTCAGTCCCTATTAAATTATAAGTAGGAATGAGAGATTTAATACTCTACTATGGAACATAAATTTTTCAAAACAGAAAATACAGGATTTGCCAAACAAATGCGACTATGAACAGTCACGTCCTATCTCTGGCAACAGCTAAAGGAAACTGTTCCACAGTCCACCAACCTAGCAATACAAGCAGTTCAGAGGAGGTCAGCAGTAAAACCAGTTCCTCCTTTTGACCAGCACTTACATCTCGAATAAGAAGGTTTCCTATATGTAACTGGGAGAATTATTGACTGCATATTTACTTAATAATGTTTTCAATCTGGCCTTTAGCATATAATATATACAGCAACAGCAAATTCTATCGATTAAAGCACAGGGTTCACCCTGCATATACAGTTGCTATTGTGAAGTAGTTCTCCATTTTATCTTGATGGAGCCCTCCTAACATGTCAGAAGCTCAAGCCTTGTCTTTATCACCAAGACAACCTTGATAAAAATGGGGCAATGAACAGTTTTCACACAGGTAGCATGCTGCAGATCATGCAGTGCTCCTACTTTGAGAAAAAAATAATAGATTAACAAAATCAAGACAGTGGTTTTAGATGGTGTTTGACTGGCTCTAAATGGGATTTTAATGGAGATGAACAAATTATAGAGGAAAATGTTTGTTTTGCCAGGACTTGGGAAGAGATCTTAAGCAATGAATCTGCAATTCTCACTGTACCTGCACTGAAAAGCTTTCATTATGTAAAAAGAGGATACACAGCTTACTTGCACTAGAAAAGAAAAAACTTTCACAGATGATTAATCACTCTTATTAACAGGGGGTGCTCCCAGCTGTATTTCCTATTGTTTTTCTTTTCTTAATTGTTTATCACAAGTACATATCTCTAATTTCCATGTGAACTTAGAACCTTCAGTTTCTTGCAGCTTCCTAGTACTGCCTGCTTTGTGTTAAATGAAACATATGCTTTAAAAATTACATTAAAATAAGGGTTGTGTTAATATCATCTTGCTTCACTATAGTTCCTATTCAAGCAGAGACAAAAGAGAATGGATGCTTTAGTAAGTCTCTTTCCATTTTCGCACAATATTCATTCATTCTGTGCTCTGCCAGATGTGCTGTGTTTCATTTCCAACCAGGTTCCCATCTGTCCAGAAGGCTGGAGTTTGAAGGATCTCATTATTGCAAGAATGGACTAATACTTATTCTGCCCATTTTGAGTAAAAGGTAGAAAAGGCTGAAAGCAGGAAAGGAAGTAGAAATAATATATATATATATATATATATATGTTATAGTCTTTCAAACATTTGAAAAATGAATGTAGAGGACTGTGAGCAATATTACAGGGAGACCTCAAACAATATATGAAATTAGGTGTTTGGTCTGAATTCAATGAAAGATAATGAAGGGTTTTGATATGATAATCCCACTTAAA